>LPNX010937552.1:544833-586507 GCA_001517045.1 Pseudotsuga menziesii
AGATGAAAAAAACATTCATTAAAGCATTCATTCATTCAATATCCGATAAAACCATTCATTAAACCATTCATTGATTAAATAGAGCAAAAAACCATGCATGACATTGTATTATAAAAAAGAATTACTCAAAATTTATTCAGTCACTTCTTTTTAACTTTTATTTTCTTTACAAAATGAGCAAGAAGCACATCTTCTAGAATTTTTTGTTCAGTTCCTAGTGCTTCATCAACTTGTCTTGATGTCTCCCTAGTAGACTGCTCTCCACGTGGATCTTGTGGCAAGGGGCTTGGAATTGTTGTAATAATGTGAAAATGTTGCATTAACTTATTTTTGTTTTTATAATTACAAGTATTTCATTTAAAAAAACATTACAAAGGTGTTTTTTTACCTAGTGTGGGCACATCATGTTCTTCATTTTCCTGTCCAGGATCAACCTGTACAGTGTGACCATCTACATGATCTAAAAATGAAATATGGAGAAGTACAATTAATGTTCACCATCTACAATTATCTATATAAAACTATAGCATATGAATAAATGCATTACCAGGAACCAAAGCATGATCTTCGACTGGTTGTTGTCCATCATCGACATTAAGGGGATCATTTCTTTCCTCTTCAAAATAGAATAAATATTTTATGTTAATTTTTTATAACAAATATATTGCATGACAATTAATAAATTTTCATTAAAATATATATATTTTTTATACCTGTGCACCAGATGGATCACCAGAAGACTGTGTATGCCCAGACAAGATTTTTCGGCATTCAACAACAACTTCAAAGTCGTGTTGGAAGCCAAGATTCAAGTCTTCCTGAGTGGGAACTTCTTTGAATCGCTCGACCTGTATATTTGCATAACATCATTAATTTTACATTTTGCGTTGGATTAAAACAAAAATAATTTTCAATTTGTTATTTGGATGCATTATCAGGTTTTTGATACTTACAATTCGTGCCGCCAAATTCTAAAAACCACCAGGCCCAAGCTTGTGCTGACCAATTTTTTCAAGTCTTGCCTTTGTGTCATTAGATGTGTCTGACAGCCTAATCAAGTGTTGAATTATGTTAGATGTTCCAAATTCAATATAAAATTTAATAATAATAAAGGTTACCATTACATTGTGGAAATTATTGCATATCTCCCTGTGCATGGTGGTATATTTCCTTCTTTTCTCAGAGTCCTCTCTTTTCCATCTTCCACTAGGGATTTCCACTCCCTCTATGGAATCATCAGAGGGTGCTCATACCTAGGGTTCCTTTCTAGGTGAACCCTATATTGGTCTTGGACAATATTCATATATTGTCCAAACTTCTTTAGGACCTTTGTTGTATTGAAGGTATCTTTTCCGAACATTCCAACCAACCAATTAGTCAGCTCATCCCTTAAATTTTTTGTCTTTTTGTCCAACCTTGTGCAGATGGTGGGCCCGAAGATCTCCAAGGTCAAATTATTTAGATTTGTATAAAAACATCATTTCCTATAAAACAATCATTTCATCATTAGTTAAAAAAAAGGTTATATCGGTATATTATAATAAATTTATAAGAACTAAATTGAACAATGTATAATTACTTGAAATCTTCTCTATCTGTATTGGAACGAGTTCCTCGTTCACCAAAAATGTTGTCTTTATTGAACCCATTCTAGTGACATGAGAATATCCAGGAAATGTTTCTTTAACATCAACATTACTATAGGGATCTACATCCACCCCTTCTTTTGAACGATCTGGTGTAAGTTGATCAGCAATAACTGCACTCTCTGCTGCCCTCAAGGGTGTCCCGAAACGTGTTGATGACTGTTCATTCGACAACATGGGTACAGTATATGGTGTACGTGGAGTAGTTTTCTCACTGGTCCCAACTCCACCTTTACCACCAGTGTGTGGTCGTAGAAAATCCTGTAAATACAAACCATTCAATTATAAGTTCACTATAATATAAAGTAAAAATTATAAAGTTCTAAATGAATTGATATTATGATTCAATATTATGCAACTTACTTTCAAGTCCCAAGAACTCTTTAGCAACACTTCAACCTTTGCTTTAATATAATCTGTCTACGGAATAATGAATAGCAGACAAAGCATATCCACATTAATTTTTTTCAAGTTCTTCTCTATCACCTTAACCGGGTCTAGAGAAGAACCAATGTCAGCATCTCTCAACAACTCGTTCCCATCAAAATATATGGATTTCTATGTTTCTGTTACATAAACCGAATCATTGGTATACAACAAAAGTATATAAAACATTACTTAAGTATTGAAGCAATAATCTGAGAAAAAAATTATATTAACAAAACATATCTATCTCGATTGATTCCTAGAATTACATATAGGTTTACCTAATTCCTGGATGATGGTGTGGTCTGGATAACAACTGGGGACTTTCCCTGATCATCCACCTGCAAAAAAAGAAGTAGAAAACATTATCATAATGAAAGAAATTATACAAACGAAAAAATACATAGCAAAATGAACATTATGCTACATTTTATATATGTGTACAATTTTGAAGTATTTAAATTGTAGAATTACATTCAGGTTTACCTGTTTCCTCGAGGTTGTTGTTGTCTGATCAACTACTGGGTGGATTCCTCGATCAACACTTTGCATCAAATATATATAAGATTATATAAACCAAACGAATATAGTCTGAAAAAACATAACAACAGAACTTTTTGTACATATTAAAATTTTACAATGGCATCGATGTATACCTACCACCTCGAGGCAGGTATGGTAACATCTACTATGAGGGAGGTGCCCATGACGTAACCCTGCACCAAATACATAGAAAAAATTACCTAAGGAAACCAAAATACTCACCAAAAAAATTTAATAACATAACATTTTGACGTATACATATTCCCTCGAGGATGGTGTACTCCTCTGACCAGTTGTTGGGGTGATGTACCCCCGATCACCTCCCTATGAAGTAAACATAGAAAATTTAATAAAAAATTATAACTATCTACTAATGAAAAATAATAAATATGTTAAGTAATTAACAAAAGGTTGGGTAAATTGTTAAATGCACCACATCCATAGTAACTGTGTGTGTATCTACTTGATTCAAATTGTAATTAATAAGTGCCCCTTCCCTTGAATCTATTGATTTAATGGCACATACAAACACAGTTTCCTTCACGCCCCTCAAATATGCAGTTGGGTTTCTTAAGTGTAGACCCTATTTGTGTACTGTTGATAAAGCCCACAATATTCCTAGTTGTCTTTGGCCTTCCATCAATGTACAACGTTGCTCCTTTATTTTGATCTTTGTCTTTTAGTTGTAAATAATTTGCTGACAAGCCATATCTATGCATACTTCATGTATATTGGAATAAGCACGTCCAGTATTTGTAGTTGTAAAAGGGTCCAACATACTCCATCAATTTTGTACATCTGTCGTAACCGACCTTTATGCCATCCATGCAAAACAACCCCAATCCATGTAATGACGTCAGTGCATTTCTATATATCCTCTCATTCACATAAAAATCTGTGTTGAATTGAGTGATATCCCTAGGTACCCATTGTTTCACTATATGTTTGTACCTTAAGGGCACCTCAATGTCACCTATTGTCTCATCATCATAGGAACATGACCCCCCTCCTGCGACAAAAAAATCCATGTGTTTAATGAATTTTCTTCTGATCTTTTGACATCTAGTTGATATATCCCTTCTAGACCTACTGGATGTCTCAATTTCCTCTAGCCTTCCTAAAATCCCCTCTCTTGAGGAAGACAAGTCCGAAAAATACATGTTTAGTTCCACCTGCACCATGGCTGAAAAAAACTTGGCAAATAAGAGCAAAATACCATCATGTTAAAAATACCTCTAACCAATTCCAATTTTAAGCAAGAAAAGGACGCACTAGCCAAGAACGATAAATAAACATTATATTTAGTAAAAAAATACCATCAACCAACCCCATCAACCAAATCCTCAGAAAAAACATTTAATAGTATGCACTTACCAAGGATTGTTACATCGACAACTACAACAATTTCTATAGACACTAAAACAAACCAACATCCTTTTGACATTGTGTGCTAAAACTACATTACAAAAAATTCATAAAGTAACTAACACATATTAAATTAAACACATTATTAACAACACCATGCAAGAGGGCGCACAAGATATACTTTTCTAATCTTTTATAATTGTTCAACCGGCTACAACTGTGAGGTAATTCAACGCCTACTGAATAAGAAGCACCTACTTATATTTCAAGACTCAGCTTGGTATTTTCTTAGATCCAACTAAGAAAAATGTTACAAGGTGTAAGGAGCTTCAAATAAACATATCATCAAGTGGGATACTATAACAGCTTCACCAACATCCCACTAGCCATCTTATCACAACAATGATGATCGAGGGTTTCAATTGTGCATCATGGCTTCCACGTACTCCATTAAGCAAGGCTTCTTTTATACAAGAGCTTCAAGGTATCTTCAAAGTCCTTTTCAAAGAAAAGGACCAAGCAAGGAATTCTCATTGTGTGTAATATTAGGGCTTCCACAAGCGAGAGTAAGAGGCTTCATAACCTCATTAAGACACAAATGACCACAGAATGGGTCATTTGGCTCATTAGGTGTTCCAATGGGTCCAATTCCCACATCTAGGGTTCTTCATGCCATGACATGTTATTTTCCTTTGTTTTCTTGCTATGTCATCACTTCAACCTTTGTCATTAATGGATTTTCATCAATGACAACCATATTCAACAAACTCACCCTTTTTCATTGACGGTAACAATCTTCCAATCTTCAATTTCTCTCCCCCTTTGACATTAATGAAAAAGGCTCAAATACATGTCCACTAAGGACTTCACAATGACTAAGAAAAAACAAATTGTGTTCTTGAATACTCTTCCCCTTGCATGTAGATTAGTTGCTCCCCCTGAGATGTTGGTAGTCTGTTCATTATTGTTTTCAATAGGTTGCAATGTTTCTTGATTGGTTGAGTTGTCTGCTCCCCCTTATTAACATGCATATTTATTGATGAGAAAGGTTGTCATTTATGACAAATCATTAGTGACAAAGGATTAATCAAGACATAGAAAAGGAAACAAATGTTAAGGATGAAAATCAAGAATAAAAGCATGTACAAGCTTCATATACAAGTGATTGTAAGCACTCTTCAATAGATGAAAATTTTGAATGTAATGATGATGAAGTTATACTTACAGAAGATGAACAAAAAATATTGTTTATGCATTTACAAGCACATTGTTGGATATTGATATTAAATTCAATCCAAGACTCAAGAAGAAAATTTTGAGATCATTTGAAAAATACAAAGAGAAGACAAAAGATTTGTTCATGAGAATGAAACTTAGGAACAAAGATTTGGAAGATGAGATAGAAGACCAAAACAATGAAATTGGAAGATTGAAGTCTAACTTATCAAGAGAACAAGAGAATATTGATAAAATCGCTACAGATATTGAAGAGATAAGAAGATTTAATATTGGATTGAAGACTCAATTGGAATAAGCCAATATAATAGAAGATGTTTTGAAGCTTCAGCTGGAGGAAAATGAAAATAAAAATCAGAAGCTTGAAATGGAAATCATTGGTATTAAAAAGAAAATTGAGAAGTCAAAATATCAAGTAATTTTCAATGAAATTCTAAACTGTCAAAGGTCTACATTTGACACATCTAGACTTGGGTACAAAAAGGTAGATGACAAAATTGGAGAATTCAAGTGGTCCCCCAAGACTCCTGAAGTTGGATCCACATCTCTCAAAGAAGAGAGAAAATATCCCAATGCACCTGCACAAGACAACAAAATTTTCGAAAGATCAAGTATGCATTAAGAAACCAAGCCCAGTTTTCAAAGAAATATAAGAAGAGAAGTATCTCCAAGATGGAAACAAAGTCTTAGGTATGAAAATAGATTTAATGGTTATTGTTATTCTTGCAATGATTTTGGTCACAAGGAAATGGATTGTACATTCCAAGGAATAAAACATACTGGAATTCGAAGTGATCAAATGAGATGTTGGGCATGTGATCGTCTTGGACATGTGCCTTCCAATTGTCACAAATTGAGATGCTTCACTTGTGGTGGTGTTGCACATAAATCCCAAATTTGCACAAGTACAAGAAGACAATTCATGAGAATAATAGCATACAACTCAACAAATGATTCCTCGAAGAAGGATGATACAAACCGTTTTGAGAGACAAAGGAGAAATGATCTCAGCCAAGACCACTCTAAGGTATGGGTGAAGAAAAATATTTTGATAAAATTGAATGAAGTAGATCAGTGTATAAATGAAAATGGATGCCATATGGAAAGCCATACTTGAAGTATTCTAAATACTTTGAGTTTACCATGAGTTCATCCTTTGAAAATGAACTCAAATGGAAAATAATGGCTCTGCAATGAAAATTCAGGTCCAAGGATCATGGTTGAATTAGAAAACTAATGAAGTTTAATAAGTGATGAAGTTGGCATGTTGATAGGGGGACCAATATGAAAGAAAATGCAAGATTACCTTTTATGAATGTACTAGATGACTATTTGAAGATATGGGAGATGCTCGCAAACGCTAAGTAATGTTTTTAAAATGCACGCAAGGTACAACAAAAAGTTAACATGCATGTAATGACTGCAATACTTGGAGAGAAGTGCAAAATCCAAGGAATAAAATGCACACAAGATATTCATGATATGCTTGTTGCTCACTCATAATTACACTGAATGATGAGAATGAACAAAATCAATAAGAAAGTGCCCACATTTGGAATGAAGCTGCCCACTATGGAATAAGTTTGAGTTATGGAATGAAACTGTCCACAAGGTGATGATGCATGTAGTCAGTTAAAAGGTGTGTCTTCAAGCATCAAGATAATGCTCGCCTGATAAATGAAATGCGTGATGACTGAAGGAAATAGTGAGAAGACAACAACAACCTTTGGGAAACATACATTGGTTATATGCAAGCACAATAAAAAAATGACAACTGTGGGGACTAAAATGTGCATGCACTAGTCCACAAACACAAGGTAATTATGCCTGCACGCTTTGGCAGAATTCCCACCAGATAGAATCAAAATATCCTCAAATCTCAGAAGAAGGACTGATGAGGTTGAAATTATAACTAGTATAAATATGATTTCCATATCAGTTAAATTGACTCAGTTAAAGACAAATATTCCCACCAAAAGATGCCTACAGGCAATTAAATAAACATCTGCAATATTGAAAAATTGTTTGTAGTGTTTAAAACTATGCCCCGCAGCATGCATGAAAGTGAGAATAATTCCTACACCAATTTTTTTTTTGCAATCAAAATACCTGCAAGACTTGGAGAAGATGTTTGCAGGGCTTCAAGAATGCCTGCAAGACAATAGAATGCCTGCATCATCCAACTATACAATGTCTGCAGAAACTTTAAAAATTCCCACAATAGCTAAGTGATGGGAGGAGCTTGTCATGATATTCGTAAAATATATCAACATTGTAAAGATTGGAAGAAAAGAAATTTTTCACCATGGCCAATTTGAGTGACAAGTCAGAAATGGTAAGGTGTGTAGCTCTGAAATTCCCGCATAGTCCACTAAAATTTCCACAGGATTGGGTTTATAAAAGTTAAGGGATATTGGGTAATTTTTGTTATATGTATTATAAGAGGGGTAACTATATTAATTGAGTTTATATCTGTAATTATAATTATAATGATTATTGTCCTTGGTCACTAAAACATGTGATGGTTTTTTTTATGCCCATGTGTTGATTTTGCGACGGCCTTGTATTGTAATTGCAATGAAAGAAACCTATATTTTTTGTCTCTTTTTTTCGTCGATATTGCGACATGGACAAAAAAAGTCTCAATATTGACTAACAAAGACATGCCACATGGAATTTTTTTGGGTTCTTATGGATTTATATATTTTTTCAAGTGGTTGTCATGATTGAAATGGTATTGTCCCTGTTCCAATGACGTATCATCACTATTGCGATGGAAACACGATGATATTGCAATGATTGAGTGTCAATGTTAAAATGTTTCATCTTGAATGACCAACAAAAAGGTGTCTAGAGAGCAACGATTATAATTTTTTGACAAATACTTCTGTCAAGAAATAATGCCAATGTTGCATCAAGTAAATGTCTAGAAAAAAATGAATGGCTATCGATATTGCGATGAAATAACCTCAACAAGCCAACACATAATCATAGCATTGTGATGAGAATGTTGTACCAGCAACAAATAACTATCTCACTTTGTGACATAAAAGGATCATTGTATCGGTGCAAAGATAAAATGTTGTGACAACAATGCTAAACTAACAATGGAAGTTTACAACTTTAATGACAAAAACACATCGACGTATTGATGTTTTATAAAGAAATTAAAATAAAATATCCCAACAAAAGGGACTATAAAAAATAAAATCCCTAGAAGGGCTTATAAAAATAGCCTTAAAATTATCCATGACATGATTGAAAGAGACATGAAATGTCTACTCTTAGTTATTGTTCGAAGAATACAAGGATGAGGCCATACAAACTTGAGATAGATCAAACTCGCAAGGTTGCAAGGTCTTCTAGAACTAGACAAGTTGATGGAGGTCAACAATGAAGATTTATGAACAAGTTAGAAACTATATGTGCTTCGTTGATCATTGTGTTGCTATGAGAAAGGATAACAGTATCCACCCACCTCTTTGGCTCAAAATGGTTCTAAATGTTGGAAGTTAAATATAATTTTGTAGGTGTTGAACTTTCAACGATTTTTTTGAGCATACCCATCCATTATGGGAAATGGATTCATGCCCACAATATTTTACTGTGAGGACTACCAAACATGAATTATAAAATAGGATTTGTAAAGTTGAATAAATGACCCAAATAAAGTGTGTATGTACAAGTTGTGGATAAGGATGTCACACCTCCCACTAACCCCAAGGGCTTGTTAGAACATATTAAGAAGTTGGGAAGGGTGAAGTGATCCATCTTTAATTAAATGAAGGATCACTTAATCCCTCACAAAAAATATAAGAAGAAGGTGAAGGATATGTGTGATGATTCAATCGATCTATATCAGAGCATGAGCATATCCTATGGGATGCTTTTGAAAATAAAATCCCTATTACACAAAAGCAATATTGATATAGTGGTGAGATATGCAATGAATATCACTAATTTAATAAATTGACTCAAAACCATAAGATATTTGGTGCATGAGGGTAATATAGTGTGGATAACTGTCAAAGGGTTCCATACATCTTGGGGCATATTTGTTTGAGGTGTATGTGCTCATGATAAGTTTCCCACTTTTGAAAAACCATGGGATGACTTTGTTTAATAGGAAACATGAATGAACACAATAGCAACCAAAGACGTTGAGGTTCAAAATCTAAACCTTATTGGTATGATAAATAAGGATGGAAATAAAAGACTCAAGAGGGATCAAAAGAACTAGAAGGAAGACTCAATATAACTAGGTTAACAATGATAAAATTATCCCATAATTACGCAAATAAACTTCAAATCCATAATTACTCACTAATTGCATGTTAGTTTACCCCATATTTTCCATGTGACCCACTACTTACACATATCTATGTCACATGCAAGTAGTGGGCCATTATAGAGTTAACTCACAAGAAGTGGGTCACATGGGTACATTTTTGCAAATCCTAGTTTCCACTAGATTTTATTTTAGAGTTGCATTGTATATCTGTTTCGAAAATTTTCGATGCAAGTTTCTAGATATCTATTTTTACCAAGTTCTTATTTTGGGCTCCCAAACTTTTTCTCAACATTTTTTCCCATGCATCAAATTGACATTTATATTTTAGAGGATACATGGGAGGATGAGGAAAATCAGATGGGAAATTTTAGAGTCTTGATCTTGCTATTTTCAGAAATTTTTTATTTATAAACTTGATCAATCTTATTAAAAATTGCATAACGAACACTTTAGAGACCTAGTATTGAGTTCTCTCATTAGGTACCTTCATAATTTCAAGATTCACAATTTTGGAAAATTTTCGATTTTAGATGTGTTATCTTCCTTTAAATATAAAAGTATATTTGGATACCCATTGGAGAGTTATGCATGAGATTCTAGTCTCAAATACAATGAAACTTGTTCAACCCAAAGTATAAAAGTAGAGAATTTCAATTTTAAGATATGTTCACATTGTTAGTGATCCAATATCGAGTATAGTGTGAACATGAAGTTTGGTGGAAATTAGATAAAATAATAATAAGGTCAATAATTATGTACAATTTTGTATGGTTTCTTGGTTCAATGGTTAAGTGTTGGTGATTGTATCTCATGTGAAAGCATATTTTTTGAACTGGATTAAGGTAGGTATGAGTCTTGAGAAATTTTGGTGGAATAGATATTTCTCACCTTTTTCATCTCAACTAATGTTTTTTTTCTTTTAAAGTTGTAAGTCAACCACACTACATTGTAGCAATACCACAGGGAGAACACAAGGAGAAATACCACAATCCCAAGATGACTAAAGTAGCAATACCACACCCCTGTGGGATGAAAACAAAATCTATATCCCCAGCTAAAACAACAAAGATGCTAATGTATCCCATACTCGAAAGAACCAACAAAGAGTATGCCACATAAATAAAAAATCTCTTAAAAGAGTTGTATCATGCCTTACTCAATGATTTCTCCTTCTAAAAGTTCCAAGAAGGAGAGGAGGCCAACCTTCATATTCAGTGCTTCCTTGGATTAACGGTATGCACTCATATTTTGCTACCCGTAGACATGCCTAAAGTCATATAACCCACGAATTGAAGTCCCTGTAATAGAATGTTTTCAAATTTATTGAAATATGTGTTTTCTCCTCTTATGCATAGAAATTACATAAATTATAATAGGACCTTGGTCAGATGTTGAGTTGTGCATATTAGTCAAACAATGCCATTTCATTTGATTTAATTGAGTCACAAAGTTCCCTTTTTATGATTTCATTCAATTTTTAGACCTTTATAATGTTGGTGAAACCTTAGGGTCAACTTAGACTTAGGCTAAAGTCTAGGTTTAGGTATCTTGAAAACCTTATTTTCTTTATTCTCATAACTAAAACTTTCCCCACACAAGTCTTTAAATGCAAGCATGCACAACGGAATAAGAGATCATGAGAGATGAGAAGAGAGGTATGTTAAGAGCTATAAATAGTATTCTTCTATTTTAATATCTCATTCAGTATTTCTTTCTCTTAGGAATGAGCATCCTCTCTTGATAGCAAGCTATCCTCCAAGGGTGCAATGACTATGAGGGTTTGATCCCTACTTCAAACTCTCAAGTATACATTGTTTTTGCATTTTTCACTATTAGTTAGTTGTTTTGGTTTTACTAAGAACTAGTGT
The DNA here is from genome assembly GCA_001517045.1 of Pseudotsuga menziesii. Lineage (NCBI taxonomy): Eukaryota > Viridiplantae > Streptophyta > Pinopsida > Pinales > Pinaceae > Pseudotsuga > Pseudotsuga menziesii. The sequence goes on from LPNX010937552.1 coordinate 556,209, forward strand.
TGCAACAATCTATAGGATCAATGTAGTTGTAGGTTGATTTTATCAATTTGACCAAAGTAAAGAGTTTTAGTTCTCTCTTTTACTTTCTTTTCCACCCTTGGATTGTCTTTGTATGATCCATAGAAATGATAAGATGAGCTTTGGACAATCTTGTATTGGTATTTTGTAGAAAGCTAAAACACTTATATTGTCACAAGACATTATATTGATCCATCATTAATACAAGGAATTGATATTTGGTCATGTCTTTCTTCATCTATGCATTTTCTTTATTTAATTTATTAAACTATCATTTTCCCTATTTATTTTCTTTCCATTTTTTGCTTCACATGGATATGAAAGGATTTCCTGACTCGATTATTATCCATAGTTTTTTTTGGGTAAGGCTTGGATTCTATTAAAAATCAGAAAAAACAAAATACATACATTGTATTGGATAGATGGCTTGCCACTCAGGAAACTAGACCAACCACACAACTATGGCTCGTCAACCAATTTCTAGTTTGAAATACTTATGTAAAAGGCATACGAGTTGATATTAATGCCATATCTAAGACTTTTGTTTTAAGAGTATCATTTTTGAAATCTTAAAAAAAGAAGTCCTCACAAGCCACGTTTATTGACCAAATGATTAGAAATACTAGATGAAGCAAAATCAAACCAACATCTAGAAGAATGGATAATCATAGCATTAAAATGTCTAAGAATTAAAACCTACAATGGAATAAAGCACATTGATAGAATTAGGAGTAATAAAAAGTAGTAATAGGAGGGATCTTATGCTTTCCATTGAATTTGCTCACTTTCCCATGAGTCTTCTTCCTATAGAAAACCATACTTGTAGTTTCATCAGCACACACATTAAGCTCAGCATCCAGATTGAGTTAGGACTTTTCTATTTGATGCATCCACCCTTCCATATGTACTAGGTGAGTGGTGATATTGGAACCTTGGTCTGAGCACTCTCCATCAGGGCCCAACTTAGTAATGTCTTGGAATGTCATAACAGAGAAAGGGTTATGACATATTTGGTTTCTCTAGATATCATAGAGTTGGGATATTCCACCATATTACAAAAATCAATGACCAAGTAAGTGGTTTAAAGGTCATGATACTTGCTTTGCACCCAATATTCCATTTCCTACACTATGTACTGCACTGAGGGAGACACCATACCACTATAGCGAGCCTTTTCCTTGTCTTGATTGCTTACAACATGAGGCATGTGAGAACTCCTAGAACTAATGGGGAGATCCCATTAAATTTTTTTCTCCCTCACAATATTAACCAAAGAAAATAATCGAAAAGGCCAAGGGGAGTGTCGCAAGAAATTTTCAAGAGAGTGTCAACCATACCCCAAATGAACCTTCAAACAAGACCTTCATTTCCCACTGTCATGGTGATAATAACATTCTATCCATAATGAAAACCAAACACTAGAACAGTTCTAAGGCACACAAACATGGAATGGAGGTGAAGTTACTATAATGGCTTCTAATGCCATGAGCTATGGTCACTTCCTACATTAACGAAAATCAAGAGGGTCATATATTCCATGAGTTAACATTATAACCATGTACAAAATACAACTAACAAGATAGGAACCAAAATAATTTGGCCTCCAAGTGGAGGTAGACATAGAGAAACTATCAAATATGGTGATCACCATGCTTGATGAGATAATGGAAGGTTGCACCTGACATCGAAATCCATGTCCCGGCGGCTTAATTCAAGACATTTCCCTTTGAGTGAAGGTTAAGTGACTAATTTCCAACTGTTGTTAATGATTCCCAATGTCAAATTGATTCCTATGTTGTTGATTTTGTTAGTCGCCTTATTAGCATCCCGTCTTACATGTTGGAGATGATAACATCAGAAATGGAGAGAATGGAGGTAGGTTATTCAAATCTGAGCTAGGCACCAACTGGGAGTGACCTTATTTATGGAGTAAATATTAACGATGCTATTGATAATGTGGATCATGATTTTGGAATCACCTTCAACAATGAGCTAGTTAGAGTAATCCTCAAAACTAGCAATTTTAATGACATGGGCCATGGCATATAATTCAGTTTCATTATTACTATCTTTTCCTAGAGATCCAACATAAATTCTGATGATGGTCCCAAGAATGTCATGGAACACTCCTTCGAATCCAACGGGCCCAGGATTTCCTTTAATGGCCCCATATCAATTAAATTTGATAAATCTACGATCTGATGGCGGCCAATTGTTGGGGCTAGCCACTCTTGGGGTTTTCTTACAAAGAAGATGAGGAAAGGATGGAGAATACAAGCCCCATGCTTGTAGGATACGCATGTCCTCTAGTTTATCTTAGGAATTTAAACGGGAATGCATATACTTAATAATAAGAGAACAAAAAACCACATAGAAACTCATTTAAGATAGACACACAATGTTTACATGAAAAAACAAAAACCGGAAAAAACCACCATAATAGATATATTATCTCCATCGACCTAAACCATCCGAATCGGGCCAAGTGAACTGGCCACCACTCACCTTCGGGATGCTTTAAAATGGAGACTTCTCAAGCCTTATAAAGACTCAAGTATTTTTTGTTCATTCTACACTTGATGCAACATCCCTTCTCTATGCATAAGAGAGATAGCTTGTGCTTCTAGCATCCAAGGAAATCAAATTTTAAACAGGAAAGAAAAATATTATTAGGGTGTCGTGTACCACCAAACATGCACCCCACAATTAATTCAAAAAACCAAGCACAACACAACGAGCACAACTATATGCCAAACCATGGTTGTGATAATAGTTCTTAGTATTTTAACAAGAATAGTTAAATAATACACGAGTGAACACAAATATCTATAACAACACATTTAAGATAGGCACACAATGTTTACATGGAAAAAACACCATAATAGATTTATTATAACCCTTGACCTAAACCAGCCAAGCTGGGACAACTGAGATACCCACCACTCACCTCCATACCGCTTTACAATGGATCCTCCTCAAGCCTTATAAAGGCTTCCTTACATGCAATACTATGGGATGATGCCATGGGACACCAAATACCATTCCCTACCAATACCCTGAAAATTACCATTGGCCACCAAATACCATGGCCCCAAAAACATGTTCTAGACCTAAACCACCTTTGACCCATTCCCAAGTCAATGTTAACCCTAACAGTTGAACCTACCATTACTCATTGTCCTAAATTTTGATGAGAATGGTTTCTTTGATGTTGGATTGAATCTTAAACGATATTTGCTCCTTCTCTTGGCTGACCTCTTGAAATTTTTTCCAATTCCAATATTTGTAAGTTTCCTAAAGAAGGAATCTAGAGAAGAGCTTCCAAGATCTATTAGCAATATTGTTGGAAAAGGAATTTGACCTCCAATTAGAAATAATGTATTTTATGCTTCCTCTAGTTTGATCCATCTACTTAAAAATTAGAGCACCATAGTCCTAGAGGGTAGAGATGAAATGACATTGATTTAGAAGGTGTTCAATATATTCTAAGTGATTGTTACATAAGCAGCATTAGAAATTCCCTTCAAACCCTTTTTTAATAAGGAGGTCCCACGTCAAGGTTTTCCCCCATGCCACAAGCCTAAGAAAAGTGGATACTTTTGGCTATAGATCTCACTCCCAAATTTTCCGCCATATTCTATCACCCAACCTAGAGTTGTGTTGGGATAAAATAGAACATGCCTCTTTGAGGGAAAATATACCCATACTAATATAGCCCCATTAATGGACATTTGGTCCATGATGGATCTGAATTTGGTTTGATTAGAGTTCCCCCTAGAAATTTTACCACTGGAAATTGAGAGGAGAATTCAGCCATTTATATTTGGCCATTCATTATTGCCACTCATTATTGCCTTCATAAGCCTGATAGAAGTGAGAAACAAATGTTTGATCAACATTTTGGAGGGGCTCACTAAGATAATAACTATGAGGGTAATCACATAGATTCATTGATTGTTACCAATCATCCTCCCAAAAGAGCGCATATTGACCATTATAGGTTTCCCAAAAGGAGTGTTGTTGGATTAGATGTTTGTTTTTCTAGGAAACATTCCAAATAAGAGATCCAATGAGAGACCTTGCATTCTTATCAGGACTTTGTTAGTCAAACTAGGGGCATATTTGATTTCCCACAATTTCCCCTAAAGAGAGGATGTTTTATGCAACCATCACCATCATGTTTTAGATCTCAAGGCATAGATTTTGATCCCAGGTTCATGAACTCCTAATCCTCCATGAGGCATATCAAAGATTGTTGAAGGTTTGAAGGGATTTGGTGATGTTTTTGGGAGCACCAAGCACTAAAATGGGATAGGTGGGAATAATTCTAAGCACTAGTTTAAGGAGGATTATATGGCCTACTAGGTTTTTAGAGAGAAAATTCCAGCTAGATAATATTTTCTCCATTTTTGGATAACATGGCGGACTAAGAAGAGTGAAGAGAATCAACTAAAAGAAGAGGGGCCACTAGTTAATTTGAAGGGAGAGAGCTACATGTTAAATTCAAGAAGTGAGGATATACAATTAAAGGGAAATATGAGTGATGAATAAAAATATTTTACATTTGTCAGAGTTGAGGGTCTTGCCTGAAGCATCGAGAAAAAATTTGAGGATAGTATGGAGAGTTATACCTTCCTTGATCAAATGGGTTCCCATGATCATGGTATCATAAAAGAATTGAATATGGGAGGAGACTAGGTTAAAATTCGTCGAGTCAATACCTTTGAGTTGTTTCTTTTGAACAACATATTTCAACAATCTTCCAAGTCCATAAACCATGAGGATGAAGAGGAAAGGAGAAAGGGGGTCCCCTTGATGAATCCCTCAATAGGGGAGAAGGTGATTGAGGGGAAGCAATTGAAAAGGATAGATAAAAATGTTGAGGAGACAAGAGACAAAACATATTTAGTCCACCAAGGATATAAAAAAAAATCTAAAACAATATGATAAATGAAGCACTAGCTAAGTTTGTCTAATTAGCATACCAACTTTCTTGGAGATTTTAATTAGGGTATGAATGGTCTCATTTTTATTTTATTTTTTTGTATTGGGGGAATCAATAACCAGGCGGTTCTGGTACTCACGTGACACGGGGTCCATTCTCGTCAGCTGCCACTATAACCCTAGGTGCATCCACACAGCCCGCAAGCATGGGGCACAGATTAGTCGGGGTGAGATTTGAACTTGAGACCTCCTTCATAGCATTCCTTCATTTACACGGCACTTTCCTGTTAGTCTACACCCCTGCAGGGTTATGAATGGTCTCATGAGAAAGAATAAATCTATCAATAATTTGATACCCTTCTACATATCATGATTATTCCTCAAAGATAAGGTGAGGAAGAATCAACTTAAGGAAATTGGCAATGACATTGGTGATAATTTTGAAAATGACATTAGAAATAGAAATAGGGTGGAATTTACCTGGAGTAGAGGAATGTTGTTCTTTGGGGATAAGAGTTAGGAAGTTGGAGCTAAGATCTTACATCGCATCCAATCCCAATATGGATTCTTCAATAACCTTCCAAACTTCATGTTGAATGACTTTCCATCATTGATGGTAGAAATCAATGGTGAAGCCGTCAGTTCTAGGAGATTTCCTAACATGCATTTCCATAACTTATTTTTCCACTTCAACCATAGAGATTCAATGAAGTAGGATTTCATTCTGATCAACTGTGTGATGAGGGAAGGAATGTTTGCAACGTTTTTTTCATTGGCCTCATCATGACTCCTGGGGTTTCACTAAGGAGCCATTGATACAAAGAAACCGACTCCTTCTCAATGCCCTAATGGCTAGTGAGATTCCTACCATTATCATTGTGGAGATGGAAAATATGATTGTTCTGACGATGTTAAGTCATGAAATCATGGAAAATTTTGGTATTTTTCTTTCCTTGTTTGATCCATTTGATCCTTAACCTTTGTTTCCAAAGGATATCCTCTTTTTTGTATCTTTGAATTGATCTCAAGATGAAGATGGTTTCCCTCCTACAACAGATCCTAAGTATATGCATGTTCAATAATGATTTGTTGGAGTCAATTCATCCAAGTTTTTAGATATCTGCTCGCTTCAAACATGTTTCCAAATACTTCTTTATTCCAAAGTTTGAGCTTACTTTTGATGAACTTGAGGCACTGCTAGAATTGAAACATTTTCGATCCATAGTTTGTTTGAGATTCTTTCCACCATTAGGAAATATTTTTCATGAATGAGGGGTGTTCTAGCAAGAATTTTTCAAATTTAAATGGTCTATTCCTTGGTATATCGTCCATGTTCACTTTAATATTGATCAATGAGTAATTAGAGACAACACCAAGAATGATAGAAGATTCTATAATGATCGCCTATCTGACTAATTGATCCAAGAGAAGCAATATGTCAAGTTACAAGGTCACATGGTGTGGTCCCCCACATATATTATTTCATGTATGCATTTGGTTCATTATTCATAAGGTTCAACTTTAGAATGAGTAAATGAAAAGTTACATTGGCACTATCCAGTCGTCTTGTTCCACCTATTTTCTCCAAGGTGGATGTGATGATGTTGAAGTATCCTCCCAATATCCAATGGATCCCATGGTAAATCTATTTTAAAGATGTTAGGGAGTCGAGGAATTATTTTTGTCCACGAGGACCGATGGGCCATAGACATTGGTTATTAATCCATATGAATTGGATCCAATGATATGAAAAGCAGAGAGAGATAACACAGTAGACAGATATTATGAGAGATCGGTATTGTTTAGGTTCCATAAAATAGTGATATCACCTACAAACCATCTGAAATCCATGGCGATAGATATACAACCCTTCTAGCAGTATAGGGTGTGGAGCGGAGAAGAGATTCAAGGAATTTAGTTTCCTCTAACATGACAATAGAGGGGGATACTTGAAGTATCTTTTATCGAAGAGTTCATAGCTTATTCTTCTCGTTCAATCTTGTAATTTTCCCGGGGAGGATGTTCATGAAGAAAACTATTAAGGAGGGGGGGTGGACATGATTTTTTCCAATATAAAAGTATACTTACCAGAAGAAATAATCCATTCCCCTATATATTGAAGCTTTTATTGATTTTTTTTACAACCTTACTTAGTATCATTTTTGTAACTAGTGGGGTTGGTCTTGTAGGTGTTTGTGTATCCCCATTGATCTTAGCTGGGGTTCTGTTAAGATATATTGTGATGTTGGTTGGGATTTAATTTCGTGAATGGATTATTGAAGGATTTGAAGTTGACAGCTTAGGATGGCTTGATGATCCCCATGATTGTAGGCTCCAAAATACTTTGTAGATCCATGTTATATTTCTCCTAAGAACTCATGTGTTCATCAGCATCGATGGGACCCCTGTCATTTAGGTATAATTTGCACTAATTAGCCTATTCCTTTGGTATATCTTAATTAACTAGGTCTAGATCTACAAGAGGTGTGGGGTTGGATCCTTCCTAATCTCCAGAAATAACATTTAGGGCATTTAATTTATTGGTATTAGGAATAGGCTCAATTGGATAATTTGGCATATTTTTCCTATTGCCCTTTTTTCTATCATGGACAACCATCACATCCATCTGTGTGTGTCTACATCAGATAAAGGCCAAGGAGAAATTCCTTTTTAGAGGGAAATACCTATAAACATGACTATGCTCATGGAATTTTCTGCATTAAAATTGGATCATGTGTTCATAGTAAAGGGTTTGGATCCAATGATTTTCTTGAAAACTGAGGTAGGTTGACTTTGGAAGTGTCTTGGAAACATTCATAATTACACAGATGTGAGAAAAAGAGGTGTATTGGCTGAATTTGGTTGCTTCAGATATTTTGGTAAGCTTACCTATAGTATTTTTTATTCCATCTAGGTTTTCTTCCTCCTAATATTCATGGGGAAGTGAGTAAAGATGATTATGGAATAACATTTTTAAGTTTTTTTTTCTTTCTTCTTTTAGGGAAAAACTTAACTCTCTACATGCATGTATACAGTTCAACGTTATTGAAGAAATAAGGATCTTTCTCAATGATCAAGTTGCATCCCTCTAGATTCATGAACACAACCGTGTGTTAGGGTTAACCTTGACTTGAGATCGAGTCAAAGGTGGTTAGGTCTAGCACATGGTTTGGGCACATGGTTTGTTGTAGCCCATGGTATTGTCCCATGGTATTGCATGTGATTAATCATTTATAAGGCTTGAGGAGGCTCCATTGTATAGTGGCTTGGAGGTGAGCGGTGGCTAGCTCATTTGGCCTGGATGACCGGTTTTGGCCATGTAATGAAGATCTTCATTGATGTTGGTTTTCCCCGCATTGGGTTTCCAGGGTATATTGTGTGTCTATCTTGAATGTTGCTTGCAATGTTTATTTCTTGTTCATTATTATGTTAATGTTGCTCGTTTTGACCTAACAACTGGTATCAGAGCCATGGTTTGGCTTGGTTATGCTCGTTGGTGTTTCATACAAGTTGTTAGGTTAAACCAGCAACATTAACATAATAATGAGAAAGAAATAAACGTTATAACAAGCAACCACATATAGATAGACACACAATATACCCTGGAAACCCCATGCGGGGAAAACTAGCACCAATGAAGATCTTCATTACATGGCCAAAACCGGCCATCTGGGCCAAGTGAGCTAGCCACCGCTCACCTCCGGGCTGCTTTTATAATGGAGCCTATTCAAGCCTTATAAAGGCTTAATCACATGCAATACCATAGGACAATACCATGGGATACTGTTGGGAAATAGGGCAGACCCGGGTTTAATCCTTTTATGTCGCACCAACAAAAGACCCACTGTGTTGGCCCTTTCGGCAACAACCTGCGCACAGGTTGTAGTCTCACCCGAAACAGCAATGGGGTGCCGCAGAATCAGGTTTCTACAAGCAGAGAGGGATATTACTGTACCTTAGCCTTTACTAATTTATTAATCAATAATTACATAGCTGTGTCATTCACTTTTATACAACTTCGCAGATAGATAAACAACCGTGACTTGCTTAACCCACTACAGGGAATTCACAGCAAAGCTTGTTATTAGCAGTGATCTAAGTTATCAAATGTATACAGTTATTAATGCATAAAAGACAACAGGAATAGAAGCAACACAAGAAACCACAACACCAAATATAACGTGGTTCACCCCCAGTGTAGGGGCTACGTCCACAAACTGTGTTTTATTCAACTTGCTACAAAACCACAGTTTGATCTGCGCACTCAGCTGCAGATCCCTTCAGTCCTTAACAGCCGTGCACACAGCAGCAGGCCTTTGCGCACACAGCTGCAGAGGTCGTCCACGCACACAGCTGGGACTTAACCTTTCCTTACAAAATCAGCCTTAACTTTTCCTTGGTCTTTCTTACATCATAAAACCTAACCTTTCTTATTTACACAAGTGCCTATTTATAGCGCACTGTTTACAAAAACATGGATTCAATACCATGGGCACCCAAAACCCTAAACCCTGGTCTTAAGCCGCGGGTTTATTACAATAGAAGACTTTGATTCAACCCCCGACACCCCTAAGACTATTTTCAGTCAAACCCGTGGAGTTACCCATCTTAAGGACCGTTGAGGTGCGCGCCCTAACAGGCCCCTAAGACTCACCAGTGTCCCATCCCGGGGCACTTATCTGCTCGGCTGGTGGTAAATTTGCTTGGCGAAGACATTGTGCGCTGGTTCCTAGAGTCCTTCCTGCTAGTGACCAGCTGCCCGCTTCTTTCTGCTGCTTGATATTGATGCAGAATAAGGCCTTGTGGGTCCATCTGCAACCCCATCCTTTGGTCAGGTTGGCAACATTTAACCAGCCACAGCTTGGGGTCCCCTGGAATTGTGTGTCACGCTGCATAAGACACACAGCTGCCATGGTTGTGCTAGGCCGAAAGATTTCAGGGTGGGGCTCGCCAGAGTCGTTTGGCGAGGTCTTATGGCTGTCGTGGCTCCATGTTAGAGCAAATTTGTGCCTGCCTTCGCCTGGTTTAGAGAAAACTTCTGCCTTCCTGTGTACCTAAGCCGAATACGACTGTACTGGAAGATTACTCAAAAGGTTCTGCAATCCTCTCTCTCTGAACTCTCGTACTAGCTCCTGAAATTCACAATTGTTTGACATGGCTCCAGTCGAGCAAACTCCACGAAGTGCTTCGAGGAAGATTTCACAAGCCAATGTAGCAAACTTATAGAATTCCGTTATAGAATCTGTCATCATAGTGTAGTAATGACATCAAATCTGCTTGGATACCAGAAATCTCGTCACACCCAGCCTGAGATTTTCCCGAAATCTCATAATTATGGTTATGAAGAGTAGCTCACGTGCCGCCGTCGTCAAATGTATTTTGTCCCATCCATCTCATCCTAGGCTGTGACACAGTTCCAACCTACGCAATAACAACCACTTTCCCCTTCGTCACAGGGTGAACCTGCGTCCCCTGACCAACCTTCGGCTTCCCATACGACATTCCCCAGTGTGGCGAGCAGCTATGCTGGGTATGTAAACTTTTATTTCTTGGTGCTACCTTCAAGTCTGAGGACTTGGCCTGTCCCTGTACTTCTTTAGACGACTCCCATTTATCATAGAAGGAAAGAGCTCTCCATTTAACTTAGCTAGTTGGATTGCGCCCCCATCAGTAACTTTCTGGACTATATACGGTCCCTTCCAATGTGTTTTAAACTTTCCGGGGAACTTCATAAATTTGTTATCATAGAGGAGCACAAGATCACCCTGCTGGAATTGTTTCTTCTTAATGTGTCTGTCATGCCACGCTTTTTCTCGAGCTTTCTGCACCTGTTGCTGGAAACCTGCAATAAATCTATCCTCCTCAAGTTCTAGTATCTGTTTCAGTCTGTGTGTTATTATTGCTGGGTCATCCATCTCGGTGAAAGAAGATATTCTGAGGCTGGGAACAATGTATTCCATAGGCATGACGGCTTCTTGCCCAAAACCAATCGGAAAAGTGTATGGCCTGTCAACTTTTTGCAAGTAGTTCTGTAAGCCCATAGCACTGCTGGAATGCGAAGGTCCCAATCATTTCTATTAGCATTACAAATCTTTGTCAAATCATGCTCCAGGATCTTATTAAAAGCTTCGACAGTCCCATTGGCTTGTGGATGATAGGCTGTACGTTTCTGATGGTATACTTGAAATTCTTCAGTCAGCACTGCAATGGTTTTGTTTAATAAATGTGATACTTGATCGCTCATAAGGACGCGAGGAAACCCAAACCTAGACAAGATGTGATCGAAGATGAATTGCGCAGCTGTAGCAGTGCTACAGTTCTTGACCGGTTGGGCTTCAGCCCAACGGGTAAGGTAGTCAGTTGCGGTAATAATATATCTCGCACCAGACTTCTTCGCAGGGGGGTTGATGGGGTTGACAAATTCAATGGCCCATTTGTCAAAACCTTGTAAGGTTACCTACGGAACTAGGGGCATTTCATCCCGCTGAGATGGTTTTCCTGTCCTCTGACAGACATCGCAGCTGTGGAAATATTCTCTTGCATCCTTGTGAACGGTGGGCCACCATAAGCCGGATGTCAAAATCTTCTGTGCTGTAGCTTTCCCTACATAATGACCTCCTGCCGCACCAGAATGTGCCTCGGCAAGAATCAGGGGTCGTTCATGCTCCAAAACACACCTGCGCAGTATTTCATCTGGTCCCATCTTGTACAGCTGGCCGGNGCCCTCCTGCCGCACCAGAATGTGCCTCGGCAAGAATCAGGGGTCGTTCATGCTCCAAAACACACCTGCGCAGTATTTCATCTGGTCCCATCTTGTACAGCTGGCCGGATATTAGGGTGAAGTCCGTTGCTCGCACTACCAACTGCTTTTTCTGTTGTGTGGTCATTTTAGCAGGTGGAAACCCGGTAGACAAATACTGAGCAATATCCTAGAAGTAGTCGTCAACTATCTGGATGGAAAACAGCTGCGCGTCAGGGAGGCCCTCATCCAAACTGGTGGGTTCTTCGCCTGAGTCGAGCCTCGACAAGTGGTCAGGTCCTAGGTTCAGTCTCCCAGGCTTAACTATGATTTCGAAGTCATATTCTTGGAACAGAATTAGCCATCGGCATATTCTTCCTCCTAGCACAGGTTTATTAACCAAATATTTCAAAGCAGAATGGTCAGTAAACATCTTAAAATGAGACCCTAATAGATAGTGTCGAAACTTCTGGAGTGCATACACCATAGCAAGGCCTTCCCGTTTGGTTGTAGTATAATTTTTCTCTGCAGTGAATAATTTTCTACTGGCAAAAGAAATAGGGTGGTCGATCTGACCTGCGCCTGGTTGAGCCAATACCACCCCTAGAGCAATAGAGTATGCGTCGACATGCACATGAAATTCTTTGTTCCAGTCAGGAAATACTAGAATAGGGGCAGTAACCATTTTTTTCTTCAAAATATCTAAGCTGGCCTGGCACTCCGGTGTCCATTCGAACTTATTATCTTTCTTCAACTGTCTTTCCATCGGAGCAGTAAATTGAGCATATCCTTGGATGAATTTTCTGTAGTAACCAGTGTGACCGAGTGTTGTTCGCAGTTGTTTGACGGACTTCGGGGGTGGAAGATTCACAATAATAGCTATCTTCACAGGATCCATCATCAATCCCTGCTTACAGACAACATGACCAAGGAGAATTCCAAAAGGGGCACAAAAGATACACTTTTTTAGATTCAAAGCAATCTGGTGCTGTCTACACTTGTTTAACATAAGTCTCAAACTGGTGAGGTGATCTTTTACTGGCCCAAAAATAATCCAATCATCAAAATAAACTTCTAAGAATTTATGTATATATTCCTTAAACGCAGAGATGACGACCCTAGAAAATATAGCAGGTGCATTCTTCAGCCCAAAGGGCATGACAGTATACTGAAAAGATCCCATTTCTGTAGCAAATGTTGTCTTATGCCGATCTTCTGGAGCAATTCAGATCTGATGGTAGCCAGAAAACCCATCAGTGAAAGAGTATATTTCTTGGCCTCCAACATTGTCGAGCACTTCGTCTGTAAAGGGGGTAGGAAAGGGATCATGCAGACAGGCATCATTTAATTTCCTGAGGTCGGAACAGATGCGGATTTCACCCTTAGTCTTCTTCTCCTGGACCACCATAGGACTGACCCACTCAGATTCTTCAACAGGCTCAATTATTCCTGCTGCGAGCATCTTATCCAACTCCACCTTAACCTTTTCTTTATACTTCAGATTCAATCTATAAGGCCGTTGTTTCACAGGTTTTGCATCAGGTTTCAAAGGGATCTTCATTATGCCAATATCACCCAAGATACCCTTCATTTCGGAAAACTTTGTTGGAAATAGATCTTGGTACTCATGGAGAAGTTGGGTTACCTTGCTAACCATTTCATCATCCCAATAGTCACCAATTGTGGTGAGCTTAGGCTGTTCTTCAGATCCAATGTTAACTATGCGTGTCTTCAGGGGCTGATTTACTTCCGAGGCTTCGATGGCTGGTCCTTGCACATCGCAGCATCCTTCTGACTCAGGGATAGCGATATTGCGTGGGTCCTCATCCTCCTCAATGGCGAAGTTATAACATTCTAGGGCGTGGGCTTCCTGCACTGTCCAATCCGGTCGCTGTTCTACTAGTTCTCGGTCATCAAAGACCTTGGTATGGATGATCCTGATAGCTGCACCTAGAGCTGGGCAGACATCATTAGTAGAAAAAGTATGTATAAAACTATGGACAAGACAGTCCCAACTTACAGTATCTAGGCGGAGCTCAACTTCCTCGTACCAGGTCTGAGCTATCGGTGCCAGTGTATGGACGAATCTATGTACCCATTCGTTCCGAGGTACATACCTCCATGCTTCATAGCAGTTTGCCAAATGTGCTTGTGGACTAGATTTTCCATCAAACTTGCTTCGCACCTCCTCAGGCTGGTCCTTAAATCTCAGTCGAAGGAGCCTCTGACAGGCTTCCTAGTTAGGAATCTGCGGCTTATGGCTCTTCCACCATCTGGCAGCTGAGACTCTGAGTGCTGACTCCAGAGAAGTCATTTTCTGTGACTCCGGTATCTGACCTGAGAATTGTACGATAAATGGGTCAGGGTCTGTTGAACCATCAAAAGTAGGGAGAGCGCTTGGTTGTGAGCTGAGCCATCTGAGAGATTTAGTAGGTCTGGTACTGCTATGGCCCTGGAGCTCATATAATCGGTTCTGCCAACTCTCTAAGTCATCCTCCGAGTTGGTCATACAGGAGCTACCAGACTCCCAACCTGCGGTAGGAGGATCCTCAGAAACTCTGTCCTGCGCGGTGATAGTGTAGATGTGCTCTACATCATCCTGATCCTTTTGTTGGAGTGGTTCTGTGTACCGTTCCCCTTGTGAGGGATCCAGGGGTAGGATGAATCTCAAGTCTTTCCCTTCAAAGATCATCTGTCTCTTCTTTAGGTTAATAACTACAGCATTTTCCATTGCCCATTCAATTCCTAACAAGGCTGGGTAGGGGTCGATGTCATCAATGATCTCAATTACTTCGAAGTCCACGACAGTACTGACCCCGGAAATATCTGTTTGGACACTCAGGAAACTTCCTAGAGGCATAATCCTTTGCTGGTTGGCTAGCCGCAACTGGATAGGGGACCAGGCGAGGGGGGGTTTTCCCATGTGTTCCCAGGTTTGTTTAGTTAACACATTTACGTCGGACCCTAAGTCCAAGATAACATCAGTCAGATGATATGCCCCTATCTGAGCATTCAATCTCATTTCCCTATCGGTTTTGTTCACTCTATGAACAGTTTTGCTTTGATCAGAACTGTGGTGAGGTCCGCAGGAAGCAATGACTTCTTGTAGCTTAGTCAGAGCATCCTGATCTCGTAACAGTTTGAGGCAACTCTGTAAAAAGGAGGATAGGGTACTTATGTTATCTCGCGGGGCTTCCTGGGGCCGCGAAGATAGTTGCGGAGATTGTGCAAGTGGAACAGATGTGCTAGGGACAGCAAAATATTTCTTAGCTTCCATAAATGTCTCTCTTTCTCGTGTGATATCAAATGTTGGGATTTTCACAGGGGCCTTACGAACCCGAGCGTCGCCGGGCTGTATTTCTGTATCCGGTGGGTGTGTCATAGCTCCACTCCGTGTGACAACATTGGTAGTTGCGGCAGGTATGGGCTCAACTGAAATCATCTGGATATTCCGCGTGGGGGCACTCTGTCGTGCCTGAATCTTAGCTATGAGCTGCGGACACTGCTCAATCACATAATCTACCACGTGGCAGTATCGACATGTCGTAGTGGGGTTCCGACAGTTGTAAGCCAAGTGCCCAGCTTGGTTACAGTTGTAACATACCAACTGGCCTCGGCCTCTTCCGGCCATACCACCACGGCCTCCAGACGAACCTCTACTAGAGGCACCCCCCTGGTAACCATAGCTATCACTACTGGGGCCTTCATTGCGCACCCGGTAGGCATCATAGGTGTGGCACTCATCCTCATTATGACCTACGGACTTGCAGAAATTACAGTAGGGGTTCTTAGGTGCCTGTCCGTACCGTTGCAGCAGGTGACAGTTCTCGAGTCGGTGCTGACCTGTTGTTCTGCAGAGCTCACAATATAGAACTTGTGGTGGAAATGGGTCCGGCGCACCTATACGCAGGTACTTGCTTACCAGAGGGCACCGTTCCTTGTCGTGACCTTCGGTCTGACATTGCGTACACCAAACCTCTTCGCGATCAGGTTTTCCCTTTTTCATCTCCCGAAGTTCCAGGGCCATCGCTGCTAGCTGCGCTTGGATTTGAGCAATACCAGAATCATCTCTGACAGGGGCAGTCTCCAGCTTCATTGCGATTTCCAGAGCCTCTTGCTGGTCAGCAACCTTCTGTTGCATGAGCGGAGTTTTGATATGTGGTAATAATGCCGCGATAAACCATTCCTTGTGCCGCACAAGACTAATGGTAAAGCTGACTTGGTCGAGGAGGACTTTGAATCTCTGGTCAAAGTCCCACACAAATTCACCGCGCCGCTGTTGAATCTCTTTGAGTTCGGTGATGCTCTGCGATTCCGATTTAGGCTTTTTAAATTCTTTGGTTATGGATGCCTTAATCTCATCTAACGTAGGGCTCTGAGTGCTGGAAAACTTCATGAACCAGGTCAAAGCCCTATCCCGGAAAGAAGTAATGAGCTGCGCGACTCTCACATCTGGGTCTGTAATTTTCTTCGCATTCCATACTGCTTCACATAAAAACCAGAACTGTTCGGGGTCCTCTGATCCCGTGCCTTTGAAGATGGGGAGCTTAATGTCATCAACCAGGTGGGCCATGGTGGTTCTGGGAGGGGGATAGGACGTTGATGGCGAGGGAGTTACAGGGACATACTGGCGTGTGGTTGGAATAATTGGACTTGGTTGACTGTCAGACTGCGACGAAATTTCAGGGGTAACAGGGCTTCGCTGCGGGGTGACAGGGGGGTTTCCAAGCGAAGGGATTTCCTCAGAGCCTGACTCTTCAGAATTTACAGGGGAAGACACGGTAGCCTGACCTAAGGAATAGGAGTCAAAATCTATTTTGTACCTTTTTCCACTTCGCAGCAAACCACTTTGCTCGTCGAAGGTATTATCACTTGCAAACATATGTTAGTACTACAAAGCTAGCAGTCTGATTCAAACCACAATATACCCTTTTCAGCCAATAGTATTTTAATCCGCAAGCATAATGAATTCAAAAACTTACCACGGGGACCTTTGAAGAACTTCCGTTCCGCTTCGCTGAAGGAGGTACTTGTGTTAATGGCAAACTCTGTTACGAAAGCTTCCAATGTGCGCGTCGTCCAGAAATCAATAGCGCGGGATACCTCGTTGTTCACGTGTTGCACAAGATTGACCCTTGTGGGGGTCCACGTGGGAACCCGTCGAGCTTGGCAGTTCATCCTTCTTTCTGTTAACCTAGACAACCACTGGTGCAACGCTATGTGGATACTACTAAAAAAAATTTCATAAGCATCACAAAAAACATACCGTTGTAAAAAGTCACGTGCGCTACAACATGAATTTGTGTTCTCTTGTTATGCGAATTGCAGATAAGTCTCGGCAAACCAATCACCGATTTCCGTCACAGAGGGCCTCCAGAACATAACCCTCGAGGTACAACGTAAACCCCTCTTGAGCATATACTGAGTTCAATCAGCAACGGAACCAATTTGTTGGGCAATAGGGCAGACCCGGGTTTAATCCTTTTATGTCGCACCAACAAAAGACCCACTGTGTTGGCCCTTTCGGCAACAACCTGCGCACAGGTTGCAGTCTCACCCGAAACAGCAATGGGGTGCCGCAGAATCAGGTTTCTGCAAGCAGAGAGGGATATTACTGTACCTTAGCCTTTACTAATTTATTAATCAATAATTACACAGCTGTGTCATTCACTTTTATACAACTTCGCAGATAGATAAAAAACCGTGACTTGCTTAACCCACTACAGGGAATTCACAGCGAAGCTTGTTATTAGCAGTGATCTAAGTTATCAAATGTATACAGTCATTAATGCATAAAAGACAATAGGAATAGAAGAAACACAAGAAACCACAACACCAAATATAGTGTGGTTCACCCCTAGTGTAGGGGCTACGTCCACAAACTGTGTTTTATTCAACTTGCTACAAAACCACAGTTTGATCTGCGCACTCAGCTGCAGATCCCTTCAATCCTTAACAGCTGCGCACACAGCAGCAAGCCTCTGCGCACACAGCTACAGATATTTTCTCAACCTTCTTACAAAACCCTCTGCGCACACAGCTGCAGAGGTCGTCCACGCACACAACTGGGACTTAACCTTTCCTTACAAAATCAGCCTTAACTTTTCCTTGGTCTTTCTTACATCATAAAACCTAACCTTTCTTATTTACACAAGTGCCTATTTATAGCGCACTGTTTACAAAAACATGGATTCAATACCATGGGCACCCAAAACCCTAAACCCTGGTCTTAAGCCGCGGGTTTATTACAATAGAAGACTTTGATTCAACCCCCGACACCCCTAAGACTATTTTCAGTCAAACCCGCGGAGTTACCCATCTTAAGGACCGTTGAGGTGCGCGCCCTAACAGATACAACAAACCATGTGCCCAAACCATGTGCTAGACCTAACCACCTTTGACTCAATCCTGAGTCAAGGTTAACCGTAACAATCCCCCCTTTAAAATTGACTTGGAGTAATCACCAGCTCCCCTCAAAGTTTTATCGAGGAATCTCACATACACCCCCCTATCACCTAGGTCTATCTCCTGACTTTACCGATGAGTTACTAGGGGTATGCATGCCTTACCAGGTCTTACAGCCATATGCCCATTTACATGCAAACAGCTCCATTAGATTTATTTTTTTTTAATGTGCCTTCATGGTGACTACACCATCACCATCCGTTGCTTCATCCTCTCGCTTTCCATGCTCACTTCCTTGCTCGTCTTTTTCCATGCTCCCTTTGTACCTACATCCAAACTCTGTCATTGATGTCCATATAAAGAAAAATCCATCTACCGGATTACATGGGTCATCGGCCGCTGTAACTGCCAGTTCTCTAGGAATTCTCTTCACATACATGGCTCATCAATATTGGTCCCAAAATCGAGATTAAACCATCTCACATTTCTCCCCCAATCGAAGACTCAACCTCTCCGATCCACATCAAGCTAGGCTACGAGTACACCTGCCACCCTCGTACCTACCTAGTGGTTCATTCCACACTTGATGCAACATCCCTTCTTTGCGCATAAGAGGGATACCTTATGCTTTCAAAATCCAGAGAAATCCAAACTTTCCTACGGCTAAGTTTCACATGGACCAAAAAATTACTGCTAGGGTGTCGGGTACCACCAAACATTCACCCCACAATTTGATTCGACATAGAAACACCAACGAGCATAACCAAGCCAAACCATGGCTCTGATACCAGTTGTTAGGTCAAAACGAGAAACATTAACATAATAATGAGCGAGAAATAAACATTATCACAAGAAACCACATATAGACACACAATATACCCTGGAAACCCCATGCGGGGAAAACCAACACCAATGAAGATCTTCATTACATGGCCAAAACCGGCCATCCGGGCCAAGCGAGCTAGTCACCGCTCACCTCCAGGCCACATTACAATGGAGCCTCCTCAAGCCCTATAAAAGCTTCATCACATGCAATACCATGGGCTACAACAAACCATGTGCCCAAACCATGTGCTAGACCTAAACCAACTTTGACTCAATCCCGAGTCAAGGTTAACCCTAACAATCCCCCCTTTAAACTTGACTTGGAGTAATCACCAACTCCCCTCAAATTTTATCGAGGAATCTTACATACACCCCCCTATCACCTAGGTCTATCTCCCGGCTTTACCGGTGAGTTACCAGGGGTATGTATTCCTTACCAGGTCTTACAGCCATATGCCCATTTACTCCATTACAATTTTATTTTTTATGTGTCTTCATGTTGACTATACCATCACCATCTGTTACTTCATCCTCTCGCTTTCCATGCTCGCTTCCTTGCTTGTCTTTTGCCATGCTCCCTTTGTACCTACATCCAAACTCTGTCATTGATGTCCATATAAAGAAAAATCCATCTACTAGATTACATGGGTCATCGGCCGCTGTAACTGCCAGTTCTCTAAGAATTCTCTTCACATACATGGCTCATCAATCTTGGTCCCAAAACCTAGATTAAACCATCTCACATTTCTCCCACAATCAAAGACTCAACCTCTCTAATCCACATCAAACTAGGCTACGAGTACACCTGCCACCCTCGTACCCACCTAGTGGTTCATTCCACAATTGATGCAACATCCTTTCTTTGTGCATAAGAGGGATACCTTGTGCTTTTAGCATCCAGAGAAATCCAAACTTGCCTATGGCTAAGTTTCACATGGACCCAAAAATTACTGCTAGGGTGTCGGGTACCAC
This sequence comes from Pseudotsuga menziesii, assembly GCA_001517045.1. Classification (NCBI taxonomy): domain Eukaryota; kingdom Viridiplantae; phylum Streptophyta; class Pinopsida; order Pinales; family Pinaceae; genus Pseudotsuga; species Pseudotsuga menziesii. Next base: position 576,112 of record LPNX010937552.1, read on the forward strand.
CGAACATGCACCCCACAATTTGATTCAACATAGAAACACCAATGAGCATAACCAAGCCAAACCATGGCTCTAATACCAGTTGTTAGGTTAAAACAAGCAACATTAACATAACAATATGCGAGAAAATAAACATTGCAAGCAAAATTCAAGATAGACACACAATATACCCTAGAAACCCCATGCGGGGAAAACTAGCATCAATGAAGATCTTCATTACATGGCCAAAACCGGCCATCCGGGCCAAATGAGCTAGCCACCGCTCACCTCCAAGCCACTATACAATGGAGCCTCCTCAAGCCTTATAAAGGCTTAATCACATGCAATACCATGGGACAATACCATGGGCTACAACAAACCATGTGCCCAAACCATGTGCTAGACCTAACCACCTTTGACTCGATCTCAAGTCAAGGTTAACCCTAACAATCCCCCCTTTAGACTTGACTTGGAGTAATCACCAACTCCCCTCAAATTTTACCGAGGAATCTTACATACACCCCCCTATCACCTAGGTCTATCTCCCAACTTTACCGATGAGTTACCAGGGGTATGCATGCCTTACCAGGTCTTACAGCCATATGCCCATTTACATGCAAACTGCTCCATTACATTTTTTTTTCATGTGCCTTCATGGTGACTACACCATCACCATCCATTACTTCATCCTCTCGCTTTCCATGCTCGCTTCCTTGCTCGTCTTTTGCCATGCTCCCTTTGTACTGAACATGCACCCCACAGTTTGATTCAACATAGAAACACCAACGAGCATAACCAAGGCAAACCATGGCTTTGATACCAGTTGTTAGGTTAAAACGAGAAACATTAACATAACAATATGCGAGAAAATAAACATTGCAAGCAACATTCAAGATAGACACACAATATACCCTAGAAACCCCATGCGGGGAAAACCAGCATCAATGAAGATCTTCATTACATGGCCAAACCCGGCCATCCGGGCCAAATGAGCTAGCCACCGCTCACCTCCAAGCCACTATACAATGGAGCCTCCTCAAGCCTTATAAAGGCTTAATCACATGCAATACCATGGGACAATACCATGGGCCACAACAAACTATGTGCCCAAACCATGTGATAGACCTAACTACCTTTGGCTCGATCTCAAGTCAAGGTTAACCCTAACACCGTGAAGAAGCATTTTTAACCAAGTTTCAAGTTGATATCACCTTTTGGCCACCATTTTCGAGTTATCCATCCCATTAGGGATTTATCATTTGGCCAAAACCCTATGCATTTGCAAATCAAGGCATGATATTGCATACATTGACGGTATGCTCCCATTTTAGCAAAGGTTACCTCATAGCATGGAATGGACGAATATTTTGGAACACATCCTCGTGAGGTCATAGTAGGTTGGATTGAATCTTTCTACATATGGCCTTGAACTTCAGGGGGTCGTGGATCAGTTGCACTATCTTTAGAATCCATTACAGTCTCTTTTCCCACCTAGATGAATGAGGCGAGAGAAGGATCATGAGGCTTGGGAGCAATGTAATCAGGAAGAGAGATGATCTCTCGATAGGAGGGAGCCCCATGATGGTGCCATGGGGAATACATAAGGCTAGATCCATGAGAAGTTCAGGAAACCCTAAGCGCGCAGACATCTCTTGATTATTGTCTAGATTTATTTTACTATCTTTCTTGGTTTCATATTCACTACTTTTATTTCACGTTTGTCACATTTTACTTTCTCAAATTACACTATATTTATTCTTTCGTTTTTTTACATTGAATTTTAACCATTAAAAAAAATTGGAGAATCAATAAAACAATCTTTAGATTCCTTGAATGTTGATATTTAATTGATTTACAAATTACATCAATAAATTATCTTCATATTCTTTTTTATTATCATTTTGTTCAATCTACATACTCATTTTTATTATCATTTTGTCTTCCTACAACAACAAAAATTTAATTAAAAAAAAAGAGAGAGAAAAGATTGAACGCAAGAGATAGGAATCAAACTCATGGTGTTTGTTTTTCAAATATTTTAATTGATGCATATCTCATGCCACATGTGAGAACACAAATAATTGTCCATAGAGGACTCAAGAACATGCCTTTTTTCTAGGTGTCCTTTTGGTTTAGAAATATTTTATTATGCATAATTGCATCATGAATCTATAATGTCCCCATTTTAAATAATTGCATAGAAGGACAATTCCATCAATCCTACTAGTTTCCTAGGTTTGATGGATACATTTGTAATTTTAATAAGGGAGCTAATAAATAAAGTTTAGATGTTATAATGGGATAATTATTTAATAATGTAGCTTATTAAATAAATACAAGAGAAAATTGAAGTGGCAATGGAGCATGGAGACACATGGAGACTATGGGGCCACACAAGCTAGAAATTTAGTGCCACATGGAATCCCCCCCTTGCAATTTTGAATCCATGGGAAGTCTAAAGGTTTTTGGATGAGCTATAAGGCTAATACACTTGGCCATATGTATCATAGGTCGAATTTGGGAAGAAATGTAACTTACATGGGAGAGGAAGAGTCATTTTGGAGCTAGTGAGACACTTGGACTAGATTCCCTAGATCTATGACAACAATGATGAAGATGCTATGAAACCTATGACACAAATCAGATCTGAAGGCTGACATATAACATGTTAGGTATAAATAGAGAATCCAAGTGGGTTCTCATGTGAATCGGGAAGCTCAATGGGATCCAATTCGAATTTGGGGAAGGTGGAAGGCTAAGAAAGGGAGGACACATGGCAAATCATGAGAACACACCCTAATTTGAATTTTCTTGAGTTTTTGGATGGATTGGGAACCTTAGAAGGCTAAGGATGTTTATAAAATACAGGAAGCAACCAAGAGAATGGCTTTTTATCATTTGTGAATTGTGAGAGCTAATGGATGACTAGTTTTCTTGCTTTAGCCAATTTCGAGGGTGAAAGATTCCCATCCAAGTTGGTGTTTGGAGAGGTCACTCAGGTATTTAATGGAGCTTTAATGGATTATTATTTTCAGGTGTAAGCTACAGGGCAGCATGTGGATTCTTCTATTGCAGCACTTTCTCTCAACCATTTCCAGTTTTCTTTACATATTCATGCTCATGGAGGGATTGTGCCTTGGGTGATATAATGTACTCTTTGGGAGAGATATTTCTGATATATTCATTATTTTAATTGGTTATATATTCTATTTTCTTCATTCTCATAAAGTTTCAAGTCGAAATACCCAAGAGTTGTATGTCAAAATGACTTTTAAGGAGCAAACAATGACCATTTACACTCTATTTTGATATAGGCCATGGTAATGATAAATGTATGATGCATGGACTTTAATGAATGTGTATTTCAAGTCTCATGTTCATTACTTAAGCATCGGAATTGATTTTACTCATTTTTATTGCCTTGGGAGAAGATTTGGTGCATTTTCCCCAAGGGTCGAAATTGTGATTTGGGAGTTGTTTTGGAAAGAGTCATAACAACCTATATAAACTGAACCATGATGCATATGAGACTTTAAAAATTTCCCTTACACATCCTCCGCCTTTGTTCATAAATTCGAGTGACTTTTGAACTATTTGAGAAGCCATTTCTGGCAATTACCCAGGGGGAATTGGAGCTCCAATTTGCTATTAAGGACTCCTACTTTTAACAAAATATTAAAAAAGTTTTCAGAAGTAATTGGGGGGTCATAAAACATCCCTGAAAATCATTTTTAAGTTATAATACCATTCATGTACTTTTGGGAGCATTTGGGTCAATTTGGAGGTCTAGACATCAAAACTACTAGTTAAGGTTGAAATTGGGAAAAAGGTGAAAAAATTGGTCATTTAATAAAATTTCAAAATAAGACATTACAGAATCAAAATGGGTTGAATCATTTCCTCGGAATAAAAATGCATTCAATAATTTCTTGACTTGTGGGTTAAATTCATCCTTTTCATGCCTTGTTTAGATGTAATTATTCCTCCCTAAGGTGAGGTTACTCCCTACATACAAGTTTTGATGCAATTATTCCTCTTTTCCCATGCATCTAATCATATAGGAGCTTAGTTTCAATCATGTTAAATTCATAGTATGAGAACTTCTCATTAACTAAAAGTACATAATGAAACATATGCATTTCTATCCAAACTATGGTTCATGTATGTATTTCATGTTTTAAAATTAAATATGTAAAATTATATTTTCATCACATAAGAAGCCATTGAAGCAAAAGAAGGGAATTCATTGAATTGTAACTATATGTTATCATTTATCTTTAGATTCATAAAAAAAGTAAGATGATTGTATTTTTTAATTTGAATTTCAATGCAATTTAGTATTGGTAACAAATTTGCAATGCAATTTATTAATACTTTAAAAAGAAAAATATAAACATGGTTAACAAATTAGTATAAAGGAAAAAAAACGCAAGGATGTGTAATATTTTGGTTCTTTATTTTCATTTTGATATATTGGCATTATTAATATTGAATCTAATTTCACAAGATAAGGCCATTTCTCATTATCAAATCACACATGTAGGGTTGGATATTAATAATTCATATTTGATTCACTTTCATTGGAAGAGGATAAGATGGGTTTAGATGTTAATAATCCATATTTGATTCACATTCATGGGAAGAGGATAAGATAATAGAGGTTTCATGGTAGGTGGAAATCAAATTATGGGGTAGAAGGCCATGTGGTTACCATGTAGTGAAGCGATACATGGATGCAATGGCGTGGACCTCAAGTTTACACTAAGCATGTATGTGGAAGGGAATGCACGAAGTCTCTAACTTGTGCACAATATATTGGGAAATCACGGGGCTTATAAGCTATAAGATATTTTTCGACCTAATGCACGTGGTATGAATATTTTGCACCAAATTTAACAACTGTTGTTGAATAATATAATATTTGATGGTGGTTGCAACTTAGGCTTCCAAAGGCCATATGTTGGGGCACACGGGGAAAAATAAAGCAAACAAGAGTTCATTGCAAAACTCTTGGTATGAAAAATTAGTTGGAAAAAATACTCAAAATTCAAAAGACTTTGTTTGGCATGCATTTTGGTGTGAGATATGTATATGTTCTTATTCAGAAATGATATATATTCAGAAAGGAAAGAACTCAACATAGAACACATAACCTCATACTCCATTCAATAGGTTCCATGTGGCATGTGTGCCCAACCTTCATTTAAAATGCATGAGTTCCCCATTCTCATGTACGAGACCCAAACTATGTTTCAAAGGTAGATGTCCTTTCTCTTTATTATGAGATCCCTTTGAATCACAATTCCATGATTTCCATACACACATATTCTCATTGTAAATACCTACACTGTAGTACTCTTAAAAGAAGAATCCTCTCAATGACCAAATCTTCGATTGGACATTACAGTGCCATCATGTAAGGAAATCATCTTGTGTGCAAGAGAATTCAAGTGTGCCCATGAGATATAGGAGAGAGATCGTGGAAAAAAAAAGGCAGTCAATAATGCTTCCATGGAATCATTTCCAAAAGAACGTTTGGAAGCCAATATCCATAATAGAAGAACAATTTGTTGTCATCATCCCCTTAAAAACAATGGCATTTTCCATTCTTTCCATAAATGGTAAAGTAGAGGTGGTTGGAAATTAATTTCCTTTGTGGTTTTTTAAGACCATCTTTGCATATGAATTATTGACTATGTTGGAAGGAGGAATGCCAAACTACCCAAAGGCATCGAAACTCTCAATTAGCATGGGTATAATTATTCATGGATGGTTTACACTTAGAGAAGTTTTTCATTGCACAATTAATTTAGAAGGCAATCTGAACAAACCAATAGAAAGTGCCAATGGTTATTTATACATCGGTTTACATTAACGAAAAGGTTTGACCTCTCTTCTAAAATTTCCTCATTGTTGGCCACTATATTTCTGAAGTATTCCCATATTCAGAATCATCCTCCAATTCTTCTTCCTCCTTAAGTATCCCATTGTTGCTCTTGTACACTAGAGCCAAGAATTTCAAGGAATGTTTCCTAGTTGTATGTTCTTGTGGATCCTTTTGTCAATCCCTAGAGTGTGTAGTTGGAGGGAAGAATGATAAAGTGTTTCTTATGTAAAAACGTTTTAAGTATTTCATATGCTGAGCTAGATATAATAAGTGTTTAGTCCAAATTCACAACAGTAGCATATGCAAAATCACTGAAAGAAACATAATCACAAGATAGACACGGTATTCATCCTAGGAAACTCTCACGAGGAAGAAAACCTGGAAAAAATTCCTCTGTATAAGATGTATAAGATAAAACCCCAAAACAGGTATTCTCCCCCTTGTTGATATGTCTCTCTGTCTCTCTCCTATGTGCTAATCAAGTGAGTGAGACTGTTTTCTAATGAGGAACATAAGTCCTCTATTTATACACTTTATGTCAATTGAATTTTACCTTAAACAATTCAGCCCCACTAAACTGTCTGGGACGACATCACCTAGGAAGACTCAAAATAATATTTTATATTATTCATTGGGGTACTATTGACCCGAACTATAGTGGAGGATTTACCTCATGACTCTATGATAACCAGTTACAATAGTAACATCGCGACGGAGGAATAATAAAATCTCCCTTGGGGTACATTAGTAAAATACATTTAGAATATCCTTTGAAGTTACAATATTTCAACACTCCCCATTAACAAGAAGGGTATTCTAATGACAACATCATCATCAACTATAGGAGTAACAAGAGAGAGAGTATCTTCAACAGTATCGAGGTAATACATCTATACATCATAGGAAGTTTTCAATATTCATCAATAAACTGGAACAGTTACTCTTTAATGTCTTCATCTTATGCAGCACATGATCACTTGATCCTATTGCAAAAACACTTCAATCTTTCGATCCTTCATAGCAGTACTTTGATTTTCTCGATCCTCTGCACCAACACTTCGATATTTTCGATCCTTTACATCAACAATTCGGTATTCTTGATCCTTCGTAGTATCACTACAATCTTATTGATCCTTTGCAACATCACTTCACTTCTCGATCCTTTGCAGCATCACTTTGATCTTCTCGATCCTTCGTCGCCACGCTACTTGTAGTACGCATGATTTCTTTGTGGGATTATCAATCCCTATCACTTTAGGACATAGGTCTAAGGATGATGAAATCCTCCATCAAACTACTCCCCCTTAATGAGGAGGGTCCATAGTATCAACTAGCTGAATCATCTACAATTGAATGTAGATCTCAACCGCACCTAGATGCAGGACCTGTCATCCATAAGGACTCATCGTAGAACATCCTTAGCTTCAAATATAGGGCCATTCATAAGCGAGTGTTATACTATGGAATATACATGTACATGTAGGCATATTCTGCATACAAGAGTATGTATGTAGAGCAGATCTCGACCGCACCTAAATGTAGTCCCTCATCCTAGGACATCCTCAGCTTGTTATATCTAGGACCACTCCATGCAAGTGTTATTCTACGACTTCCGTGAGGACTCATGATAGAGCATCCTTAGCACTAAAGCAACAACCACTCCCAAACGAGTGTTATTCTATGGCATCTACATATAAATGTAGGTACACTCTCCATGTGATAGTAACGTCTTCAAGGTATATATCTACCGCACCTAAATCCTAACCTTGTCATCCATAAGGACTCATTGTAGGACATCCTCAACGTGAAATATAGGACCATTCACAAGTGAATCTTATACTACTGTATCCACACATGAATGTGGGTACTCTCCATGTGATAGTAACATCTGCAGGGACATCCTTATATAGTAAATACCACTCTCAGGAACAGATTGTTATTTCCTGCAATACCATCCTCATGAGAGGATACTATCATCCATAAGTGAATGTTGGAGTCTGAAACATCTTTATGCGTACTTTGCCTCTTTCATACTGGAGATTCATTATCATTTGTCATGGATGACAGTCTTACAATCACTCCCCATTTTACAGGAGGATCCATATCATCAACCTGCTCCCCCTTTTTTCGAGGAGGGTTCATATCTTAGACATGTTCTTCCTTTCCAAGGAGAGTCCATATATTCAAGTTGTTCCTCCTTTCCAAAGAAGGCTCATATCTTCATCATTCCTTCTTGCAAGGAAATTTTGTAGTATCATCATTGTTCCTCCTTGGGAGGAAAGTATTTTCGAACTACACTATGCTTGTCACGAAAAATTTTGAACTTTACTTGATATAGAGGCTTGGTCAGCACAACATAAACTTTCTCATCGGTACTCAAATACTAGAGCTTTATAGCTCCCTTTTGTACCATATCCCTTATATAAAAGTATCGGGTTTCTATGTGCTTTGATTTATCATGGAACATAGGATTCTCTATCATCTTAATGCAACTCTGGCCACAAACAATCACTATGGTATCCAACTCCATGTCAAATAATCCTGACATCAGTTTCTGAATCCGTATTGCTTCAGAACTAGCGGAGCAAACTACTATGTACTCTACTTCAGTTGTGCTAAGAGCAACACTGGATTGTTTCTCACTAAACCATGAGATCATGGTAGATCCCGGACAATAACGTCCACCTACGGTGCTTGTAATATCCTGAATTTTGGACCTAACACTTATAGGCATGATCCTATTGATTATGATGTTATATTGATGTTTTATATACTGGGTCAAAGACCCCATTGCATATGAACATGATGATTTGTTTTATATATTGGGTGTAAGCCAAATATANTTGATGTTTGTGTTGAGCAAGAAGCTCTAGAGCACATGAGTATTAAATTTTTGTTGAGCATGAACATTTGGAACACATGAAAAATATAATTTGGAAGTGTTGGGCATAAGCCCTAGAGCCTTCCATGTTGATGATGAGCATAAGCTCTGGAACATCGGATCCTTAGCCATTGTATCCCTAGGTGTATCGTACAAGTACATACTAGCATTAGTGTTGAGCGAAGAGCTCTGGAATTGCACTAAGTTTGTAACTCCCTATTTTTAGCATTGAGTATGGGCTCTGGTAAGCGCTAGGAGTTACTGAAAAGAATTAATGATTCTCGAGTGAAAACAACTCGAGAAAAATATTAATCTCACCAGACTTATTTATAAGTGATTAAATGAAATTTTGAATTTATGTATTCTCATCTGAGTACTGAAGAACTACCATGTTATATGAGGGAATCCAACATGCAAGTATGTTTAGAGTTGTCTAGCCTAGTAGACCTAACCATCTACCTGATGACCTTAATGAATAAAGTGTCATAAGTCTAAGGATCACAATATGTGATACCCCAAGACAAATGTTAACAAATGTTATATTATTATGTATTTTATACATGCTATGTATAAAGAATAAATATAGTAATAATATTAATAATGTGAGAAAGAAGGAAAAGTTCCATCTATTACTATTATTACTAAGATAAAAATTAAATAGTATAAAACCTATAAAAGCCAAATTAGGAACTAGCTAAAAGTTCCTAAGTTAAATATTAAAAGTAATAAATTAAATGAAAAGGGTTAAATCAAGAAATGACACAATTCCTGATTTAACTGCCCCTTTGACTGAAAAGTTTGTCTATAAAGTCCCAAGCCAAAGAGAGGCTTGGGGATCTCATCATATCTTTTTGGAGTCATTATTCTGCCTGCTAATTCTGAAGAGAGAGTTCTTGGAGAACATTTCCCTAAGAGGAAGAAGGAGAACTAATCCAGACCTGATATACAAACTAGGGCAGTCTCACCTTAGGAGCTCTAAGCTACTTGCATGTTGGAACCAGCTCAAGGGGATCCAGATTGAAACCAAGAATGGTTTCAGGTAATGGTTGGGTGGAACGTGGTAGTTCACAAGTGATTCAGTCATCTAATACATAGTGTGCAGATCTGCCTGTGAATTGTTAATACTGGTTAATTGAGTGTGCAGGTTTCAGCCATTAAAGGAGCTTCAATTTTCAGGTATGAGGTTCTGAACTGCCTAGATTAAAGTGTTGGCTAGATTATGCCAAATTTTACGTTATATGTCCTAACCCTAGATTTTTTTTTTCTCTGTCAAAATTCCTTTAAGGGTTTACATTCTAAATTATAAACCCTAGGCTGAAATATATTCTCCATGCTATATTTATCTAAGGATTTTGTTTTATCTCTGTAATTTAATTCATGTTTAAATATTTATCAAGGGCTTTGCACTTTTAGTTTACTTATGTTCTATCTTTGATGCTTAAACTACGTGTTCCTACAAACTAGGTATTCTTCTCAGATTAAGTGCATAGCTGTTCATTGGCCTATATACTTTATTGACATATTTCATATTGTCAGCAGAGGCATATTATAATTAAAAATCCCAGTTCAGATTTAGGTTTCAAATATATTTATACAATACAATAAATTTATTAAATAGAACCTAGTAAGATATATATATATATATATATATA
>LPNX010937552.1:587286-638621 GCA_001517045.1 Pseudotsuga menziesii
CTTTCAAGGTCTGTATAATTAAACCTATGTCTTTAACCAAATCATTTCCCATTAAAACTAAACACTATCCTAAACAATAATAACTTTATTAACATTATGAAGCAGTGGCTTAAATAACGAATTCCAAACCTATCATATTAAAATCCACATAAACAAAAATCGCATGTCATAATATTACCTACAGCAACCATGTAATAGTAACCATAGTACAGCTACGACGTTAATTTACAAGCTATATACTTAAACAAGAGATCCCAGGATCAAATCTTGTGGAGATTTCAAATGCCAAATCGCATACCATAAAACACAACGCCCATTATATTAAAAACCCCAAGAGCATTAAAATTGCACCGTAAAGCATTTAAACAATCCAAAGTAATTACATAGGAGTCGCAGGGATCAAAACCTATGGACACTCACATGCCCAAGTCGCATGCATAATAAAACCACATAAATTATACAAGAGATTTCAGGATCGAATCTTGTGGGCACATAAGCCCCAAATCGCAACCAATACAAACAATAAAACTTCATTTTAATAAACAATGTTAATAAACAACAACCAGGATTCAAATCCTATAGAGTCCTTCTACATTTTATAAATCCATGCTATACACAGTTTGTATACGGGCTATAAACTTTAAACAACTTATTTACATAGAGGTCGTAAGACCCTTACTTTCACATATGTTGTAATCCATGGCCTTGGCCCCATTAAACAATCAACATCAAACTAAAAACAACTAACTACTTCAAAACTTAACCCTATCAACGAAACAACCTACATCAAATTTTTCCCACGCAAGGTTTACACCCTCGGCCTTCTTTGCTTTTGTTATCAATACACATTAAATAGTAAAAAAGTAAGGATGCACCCATCTATGCTATCACAACTACCGTGGAGAGTGCTCATGCCATCCACAGCATGGCCTCAAGCCATACGTTGTCGCTATTTACATTCTTACAACTAAAGCAATTAATGGAAGCAAATCTACACAGTCCAACCATGAAGGCGAATGCCACATAAAACCCAAGTATAAATAACCACTGCAATAAACGCAGTATAAATACATTTATAAATAGCTTATAAAACCATAATCAAGTTTACATAGTCGATCCCATTGGCTATGGCACCATTGCAATCAATGGTGCTGCATTGGCTTTGATCATAAATCAAAAACATAATTTATACAATACATGCAGAGGCTGTCGAAAGTACTAGGCTCCCATCACTGCTAACAACATCATAATAATTACAAACCCAGATCTTTATAAACTCAGACCCGAAGGGCAACGAGACCCCACAATAGACCCCAAGGTCTATCGTTGCACACAATGCAAAGTTCTATTGGAACCAGACTCCATTAAACCCCAACTAGCGAGGAGATAAAACTCAGTCTCAACCATAAAGCCAAGAGGTGACAAGTGAAGACTTGTTTAACAGGCTTGCCATAAACGTTATGGCATCACCCACGACTTGCATTCGAGCTGTGAACCATGTCACTCCTCGCCATCCCTGTCATCTGCAACCACCAAACAATGAGATGGATGAGAAGTATGAAATCGTGACTAATCTACAAACCAACAGCATGTTGCAAAACCAAAATGATACCATATCTGTCCTTTACCCTGGAGGTTGCATCCTCCCTACTGCACAGAGGAAAAAGGGAAAGAAATGAAACTACACAATGACCAAACCTCATCATAGAGACAAAACCATATTGGGTTTCCACACTTCCCAACATGAATTAATGATGCCATCCTGTGGTCCATTAACAAATTCCAAAACCACTTCTCTATAGTTTATAATAGATTCAATATCGATTGTCTCCATTTCATGCGATGGTATAAACCCCTTATGCAATGTTATAAATCACCATCCCCAAGTTTAATTCAGGGCATACGTTATCCTTTACATCACATACTATAGGCTATACACCTTAAGACTGTGCTCATCAAACTCTTTAGGCTCTAAGACTGAGACCATGGCATATGCAATATGCCATGGTGTGTTGTTAAGTACTAATCCTAGATCTGTTTTAACAAAAGAATTATGAACCTGTAAAAGCATAAAATGAAAGTATAAGTTAAGTTGCTTTTCGTAAAAATAAACACGTAATACAAATATGCTAGGATATGAATAGTTGATAATAATTACACTATGAATAATAAGTGTCACTTAGATAACCAATGTATGTCACATAAATGATAAACGTGGTAGTGACCTTGTCACTAACTTGAGTCTGTAAGGAACAGTAATAACAACCAGTAGGTGTCACTAGCTGCAAGTATGAGTACTAGTGATCAAATGTTCAGCAATCTGTAACAAGTTTTCCGTTGCTAAAGTACACCTGCATGTAAACAGGTTAAGGGTGCATTAGTTGAATAGAACTAAGTAAGCCCGCTAGACAAGTAGAAACTTTTACCTCTCATGCAGTTACATGGGAGAACTAGTCCCGCCACTCCACCCACTTTGGTTCCAAAAACAAAGTTAATTTAGAATCATGTATACAATGGTAAACACATGTAAAAATAATAATGAAGTACATAATCAAAGTATTTAACATATACAACAATGCGTAACCATAAGAATAGCATAGTAATCAACATTACGACACCATAAGTAAACATAGTAATAATCATAACTGAAGTAAGGAAGTAGGATGTAAGAACAGCTTATGACAAATCAACAGTATGGTAGAGTACGACACATTCTGCAAGTTCAATAATGTCCAAAATAGGTAGTGTTTAACTAGCCTAATAAAAAAAAAATTCAAATTTTAGGGACATTACAGTGCTCTTCATGTCTCCAACACTTCCTACCCAATCTGAATCTGTATACCCATACAATATGTAGTCATGATCTCTACCATAGTAAAGTTCAATATATATCGTACCTCCTCAAATTATTTGTTGCTATCAGGTGAACCCATCTAGGTTTAACTAGATACTGACTTAATGTTTTCACAACAAAGCATATATTTGGTCGTGTATTCATCAGATGCATCAATGACCCAATAATCTGTCTGCACTAAGTCATATCCACTAACTCTGATGACTCATCATATAACAACTTTAGTTTGGTGTCTATGTGTGTGGCCATGGTTTTACAATCCAACATATCAGATTTTTTCAATATTTCTACTGCATACTTTCCCTGGTTCAAAAAGATTCCTTATGGACTCTGCCACACTTACATCCTGAGGAAATAATGCATCAATCCAAGATCTTTCATCTCGAATTATTCATCTAGCTTCTTCTTGCTCTCTGTGATTTGTTTCCCATTTCTATCCAGAAATATATCATCTACATACAATAATAGTATGACAAGTTCATCATCCATAATCGTCATGTAAAGGTTAGGATCAGATTTACTCTTGGTAAATATCAAGGTTGTCAAGAAGCTATATATTCTACCATACCAAGCTCCGGGAGCTTGCTTCAGCCCATACAGATCCTTTTTCAACTTACATACATGAGTCACTATGTCTTCGACTTCAAATCCTTGTGGTTGTTCGTTGTAAACCTCGTCCTCAATCATACCATTCAGAAAGGTTGTCTTTACATCCATCTAGTGTAGATCCCACTTGGTCATGGAAGAAAGTGTCATGATGGTTCTGATGGAAGTGTACCTTGCTACTGGAGCAAATGTCTCTTCATAAGCAATCCCCTCTTTCTGAGAGAATCCTCTAGCCACAAATATTTCCTTGTACTTTTCAATACTTCCATCAGCAGCATTTTTTATCCTGTAGATTCATTTTGAAGATACCACAATCTTGTTTTCTGTTTTAACTACTATGTCCCAAGCATCATTCTTCATTATCGACTGGTACTTTACGTCATTGCTTCCACCCACTCTTTCTTTTGTGCAGCTTACTAATAGCTGGTGGGTTCTTGATCTATAAGGTCACACATCAAAGCTACATAACTGGTGTATGGCTTTCATCTTTTGCTTGTTCTTATGGAGCCTTCTGGAGCTCCATATCTTTGTGCTTCTTATATAATTTCTCTTACCAAAAGCAAGATTTCTCTTTCGAGATATATCCATAGTAGGGGTTTCCTGAGGTTCTATCATATCATGATCTTCACATGCTACTATTTTAGGAGAGGGTTCATCTTCTATCCTTTTGGGATGTACATCCTCTTCATGTACTTCTTCAAGCTAACACCTTCTGGAATTCTTGAGAGTTGTTTCTTCATCAAATGTTACATCCCTACTAATCTTGATATGATGGAATCCTGAAATGTATATCCTGGAGGATTTGGAGACTTCAAAGTACCAAACAAATTCCCTTCTTCCCAGAAGGATCCAACTTAGTTCTCTTCTCTTTCAGAATATGTACATATACTAAACATCCAATTATCTTGAGATGGTTCAATTCGGGTTTCTTTTCTATATACATCTCTTCATGAGTATTGAGTCCAAGAGCATTATGAGATAATCTATTATGCACATACATGGTTGTTCTTGTTACTTCACCCCATAGGTGCATGGGGAGGTCTTGGTCATGAATCATTGTTTTCACTACTTCCATAATAATTCTATTCTTTCTTTCTGCAACACCGTTTTGTTGAGGATTATAGGGAGTGGTTAGTTCCCTCTTGATTCCTACCTCCTTGTAGAATGATTCAAATTATTTTGAATTATATTATCCACCATTATCTGATCTTGGTGTCTTAATTCTTCTTTCTGAATGGTTCTCTATTAAGGCATTGAATACCTTGAATTTCCCGAACACTTCACTCTTGTTCTTCAAGAAGTATATCCATGTCTTTCTTGAATAGTCATCAATAAATGTGACATAATATTCATATCCACTTAATGATATGGAGGGAATAGGATCACATACATTAGAATGAATTAATTCCAACGTACCTTTAGTCTTTGTTTCACTTTTTGGAAAGGGATTCTTGATGTTCTTTCCTCTTGGGCATCCTTTGCAAGTTCCCTCATGGTCAATCTTTAGATTTGGTAACCCTGTTACCACCTTGCTCATATAGGGCAGTGCTTTGTATTTGATGTGAGTAAGCCTCATATGACATAGTTCACTTGAGCTAGTAGTCTCATGGACAAGGGCCATCTCTGGATTTCCTGTAAGTTTGTACAGTCCTCCTTCTTCTTCACCAATGACCACAACATCTTCAAGTGCCTTTTCTTTGTACCGCATAAGTAATTTTCCATCTATAAAATCAAATCTAGATCATTTCTTATCTAGTGCTGAGATGGAAAGTAAGTTCTTTTTCAAACCTGGTACATACAATACTTCCTTCATCTTCATGGAAGTCCTAGAGTCAAGCTTGTAGCTTGATTCACCAATACCTTTGATGGGATATTGATAGGAATTTCCTAATGATACATTCTGAGGAGAGTTATTTTCTTCAAGTCTTGACAGAGCTTGATTCTTCCCTGTCATGTGCTTTGAAGCACCACTATCAATAAGCCATGTATATTATCCAGGTGTTAGAAACCCATAGAGTGCAGAGAATAGTACATATTCTTCTTGTGTTAGTCTCTTCTGAGGTCTTTCTTCCTCATCCTCATCTTCAGCTAGATGAGCATGATGTCTCTTGTTGTTGTTCTTCTTTGGTGATGGACACTCTCTGGCAAGGTGTCCTATCTTATGACAGTTATAGCATTGATGCTTTGAGTAATCTTTCTTCTGGTTGGTTACTCTTTTCTTTTGAAACTTCTTCTTTGAAGGTTTATGATTACCTTTCTTGAAGTTTGATTGTTTTCTTCCTTTAGTATGGATGGCTAGAGCTTGATAATCTTCTCTAAGTAGAGATTCTCTATTATCTACTCTAACTTTCTTGAATGCAATCTTCCCATACAATGTCAAACTTCATACTTTCTTTTTCTGGCACACAGAGATTGTATGAATGAATCCCAAGGTCTAGTGAGACCATTGAGAGCAGTCATAACTAGTTCATCCTCATTAAGGGTGTCTCCAATAGCACTTAGTTGTTCCCTGACTTGGGAGACCCTTGTGAAGTAATCTTGAATTGATTCTCCTTTACTCGTCTTGGTGCCCTTTAGTTGAGCTCTCAAATTCATCTTTCTATTGATGTTCCTTCCCTCATACATTCTGGAAAGTGCATCATACATTTTCTTTGGTTTCTTCTTAGATGAAACTTGACGGATCAAGTGATCTTTGATAGAATCAACAATGATCCTCATTGCCTTGATTGGGTATTGTTCATGCTTCTCCTTAACTTCAACTTATGTTGTTTCTACAACTTCATCCTTGATGTACTTCTCAAGGCTATTCTCTTTAAGAATGAGACAAATCTTATAATCCCATGCTAGGAAGTTTTCTATGTCTTCCAATTTGTCCTCAAGCTTAGTGCTTGGGGCCATCCTGTCCAGGAGGTCACTAAAAATTGAAATTTCTCAAAATGAAAAGTTGACCTTACCAGGAGATGTGCATGACTGAGGCGAGTTGGTTGGTCCACTTGATTTCTGGGGATCCCAAATCTTCACCCTTTAAATATTACTTACGAGGTTCCAATTTCTGCAAAATTTCTTGTTCTGGTTTTCTACAGTTTTCTGGTTCAGGGCCAAACTAGGGTTTTTGTTTCCTAAATATTCAACCACCCAAAATTTGATCCTGGGCTCAATAGATGTGCTCTATGGAGATGCGACTTTCTATGCAAGCAAATATTCAACATTCCAAACTTTGCAGAAACTCTAATTTCTTCTAGAGGGATAGGAGAGAGAATTTCACCTTGTGAAAGTTGTTGTGTGCAGGCTAGCTCTGATACCATGTTAAGATTTCATGTGCTAAGCTAGATATCATTAGTGTTTAATCCAAAATCACAACAGTAGCATATGCAGAATCACTGAAAGAAACATAATCACAAGATAGAGACAGTATTTATCCTGGGAAACCTTCAAGGGGAATAAAACCCAACAAAACTTCCTCTGTATAAGATGTATAAGATAAAACCCCAAAATAGGTATTCCCTCCTTATTGATCTCTCTCTCTCTCTCTCTCTCTCTCTCTCTCTCCTATACGCTACTCAAGTGAGTGAGTCTATTTTCTAACGAGGAACACAACTCTTCTATTTAAATATACACTTTATGTCAACTGACTTTTACCCTAAAAAAATCGGCCCTACTAAACTGTCTGGGCTGACTTCACCTAGGAAGACTCAAAATAGTATTTTATATTATTCATTAGGGTACTATTGACCCGACTTACAATGGATGTTTTACCTCATGACTCTATGATGACCAATTACAATAGTAACATCCCAACGAAGGAATAATAACATCTCCCTTGGGGTACATCAGTAAAATACATTTAGAATATCTTTTGAAGTTACAATATTTCAACAACCGGTGATTTCTATTTGTAACATATTTAATGGTCAATGGTGAAATTGGCCATACTATGTTGTAACTAATAGGCTTTGCGCAACGAATATATTAGATGTTTCCTTTACTCTTTTTTTCTCGAATGTTGATGGATGTGGTTGAAGCTTTCGAAGCCCTTTATTGTGAGTCTACAATAGTATGCTAATAAATAGATATTGTGCAAGATTCATTGAAAGTGCAACACCCTATTTGATTCTTTGTTCCATGATTCAAATTCATGATTGAAGAATACCTTTGACTATGTGGCCTAATAGTCATAGCACTATTGCAATTTAATTTGATCGATCCAAATATTTCACCTCTTATATCCATACTCTCATTTTCACTGGACAAACTTTGTGCTCCATTGCAAAATCTAGAGTACTAGGGAGTGATGATAAACCAAAATTTTGGGATACTGCCTGCTACAAATGCACTAGTCCTTAATAGAGTGGAGTAGATATCGAGGCGGCAATGTGTATCTCTCCTACTTCTACCCTTTGGGGATCCAGGCTTAGATTTCTAGCTTTTCCAAGACTCGTAAAACTCAAGGAAGCATCTACGAGTCAATAGAGTAATGGCACCATTATAAAAAACCAAGGATTTAGGTCTTTGAGATCTGTAGCTTCAACTACACATAATTTTGATGAGCATGAGGCCATCAAATATTTGATGGGTCATTTGGAGACTCCACTAAAATATGAAGCCCGGTCTATTTTTAAATCATATGCCATTTTGTCTACATATTTGGTGAGAGCAAACAACAATATCTAAGGCAAGAAAAATCTCACTCAACAACTCCACACAATAAGATTCAATCAATAGAATATGGCACACATTGTTAATTCCATGTTCATGATGCTTGATAGGATGCCTATGAGATGTGATGAGCTATGGATCAATTCTTGCTCCTCAATGAGGGGATTTAAGACTCGATTACAAGAGCTCAAAATGTAGTCAGAGAATAATATTTTGATGTTGACTATTTTTTGAAGAAGAACAACAACATTGATTTTTATATTATCATCCAAATGCTACTTACTTAAATTTGTGTTTAAATGATTAATTGAAACCATCAACACCTAAAACACATTTGATAATGAAGCATAGATCAAGTCCAAATGAGATTGTTAACAAAACCACTAAAGAATTGCTCAAATGGAGATCTATTGTTAATGCAAAAGAATTGAGTTACAAAGCATCTCAAGGATCAAGGCAATGCACATTATCGCTTTTTCTCTAGTTGTGAGAATGTCAATAGACAACACAATCCCACAAAGGATTTGAATGATTAAATTGTTGTTGAACTTGTGACACTACTTCCCAATGATAAGATACACATTTATACATGTTTGAGTTATCAAAAGCAGGAAATGTGGTTGTTAAAGATATCCCTTGAATATTGAAATTAGGGCAAGATTGGGCATGTTTTGAGTCTCTATAGGTCTTATTCAACTTTGATCACCTAGTTAGGTAGACATGTCTTTTCTCAAGATTGGAAGTTATCATTAATGTACATGATAATCCATATTAGTTGAAGTGGCATGCTTGATTTAGCATTGATATGTAACAAGAATTTACATTGTAAATTTGGGTGTTTGAATCTCTTGATACATGATCAATGTCACATTGTCTATCATGAGTAGGTCATGTAAGTATAACAATTGCTTGATATTATAGATTAGGCATAGGTCATGTAAACATAGCAATAGGTTGTGGATGAAGTTTGAGTTGTGCAAGCACTAGATTGAAACACCTTGTTTGTTTTTTAGCAAGTTGAATGTTTAAAGGGTCTTTATACATTCGAAGACCCTCCTAAGAAACATAGAATTGACATATTCCTTACGTGGATCGCTCATATATCAATCCATAAATTTTGTATAATGTGGGATAAGGCATTCCATAGATTAAGTACATTGTGGGATTAAGGAGACCAATAATGAAATCCATAGAGTTAGTACATTGTGGGATCAAGGAGACCAATAATGAATCGCTCAAATTTTCATTATGAAAGAAACTTAGGTATACAAGAATTATTGATCTCCTTTAATGCACATGTCGGGGCTGTTGTACAGAAGGAATTATTCCACCTGTGGGCTATGGATGGTCTGAGAGAAGGGGTCATTCCGTTATCGCCCTGTTGGTTGCTGGATAACTTTTGACTTGAGCTTTGTCTCTCTGCAGGTTGCATGACAATCTGTCGTCACTGTCAAAAGCAAAAGCGAGACCAGACAACGTTTTATCAACAATCTTCACTCGATTATGCGCAGCGTTCCTCCACTCAGAATATGACTGCTCTTATCCTTTAAACTGGTCAGGACTTTGGGGTCTCAACGTTCCTCCCAGTCAGAATATGACAGCTCTTAACCTGTAAAATAGTCAGTATTTTGGTGTCTTATCATTGGACTCATAAAGTTATGGAAGCTTTGCTCACGGAATCTCATTCCAATACAATGAAGAAAATATTATCACAACAATTTATTTCTTTCGTTCATGACATACCATGTCCAGTACTTCTCGTCACATGCCACCGCCACCCTGGCCACTAAAAGCACAGTCAATTTTCAGAACTCACTCAACGAGGACGCTCATTTTCTAAGACGAAACTGTACTGTGGCACTGGAAGACACTGATTGAATGACTTCAAATATCCCACGGTATCTTGATTTTGAAATTCCAACCATTTATTATTTTAATTTCAACAATTCTAGCCAGATTTTGGTGGAAAAAGATAGCAAAATATATATTTTTATCATAGTGAGAACCTCTTCAAGCTGCACCACCTGGATCCCAAACTCAGTAGTTTGGATCAGCTTGAATGTTGGACAGGACATAATCAACTCAGCCTGAATGTTGGACGAGACATAATCAACTCGTACAGAAATTTTCTGGGGTGCAGCACTGTATTACTACGCCTCCCCAGCATGAATAAAAACCAGATTTCGATTCAAGCAACCATCAGACCCCACCACTGACTCTTGACCTCAAACCTGAAAAAATAACATATATATATATATTAAAACCATTGGAAATTTTTAGCTAAAATGCAATTTCAAGCTGAAATCATAGAACGATTAGCCTATTTCACAATATTATTTGTTATTATGATGATGATCACTGCTATCGTTAGAATTAGGTCAACAGAAATTTTGTAACCTGATTAATTGGTTTTTTTTTCCAATTTGGTTCAATTCAAAAGCCATCAATCATAGTTTTAAAATATCCAAACCACAAACTTGGAAATATTACAATTTCAACTTCCTGAATTAAACATAATCATCCATGACACAATGCTCAAAATAGAGCAATCTAGTTGGAGATTAGGCTAGGGCCTGCTGCTTCTGCTCACAACGACTGGTTTTTATCATAAATGCATTTTTGACTTTATACTAAAAAGCCCATACATAGCAGACCGGCCTGCCATTACTTTCCTTCTCTCGTCTATGTAATGCAGGTCTTGTCAGAGAGGACTCAAACCAAACCATGTGCATGGTGCAGAACTGGAGTGCTTCCAACATGGAATAATACCTCACAGCAAAGAAAACATGACTGGCTCTCTGACAGAATATTGCTTCTAACGTGGCTCGACATGTATACATACTACCAGTGTTTAATGGGGGTAGTCTGATTGACAAGATGGTTCAGCTGCACACACGTGCCTTCTGTTTCACAAAGCCCATAAGTCATTTGGAAGCAGCTTTTCTCAGAACAAATCACATGAAAACTAGCAGTCGTTTTGAGTAGTTCACATATCGTTCATGCTTTTGCTTTCACGTGATAAGAAAGGAAGATTCTCTTAATTATTATTCTGTGTTAGCCCTTTCTCTTTTTTATATTTTTTATATTATGAAGTGTACATGGTTTACAATTTTTTATAAATCAATGTTAAGCTCAATATTTTTTTTTAATTATGGATTTGACTTATAGTTTATTTAATGTTGCTATTGTGGGATTATGAGCAGTTGGATTTGCCTGGTTTGGTTCAGATCTAAACTCTCATAATCCAGAAGCAGTAGTAAATGCACTGGTATAATGTTTATTGAGCACTTCATTTCATATACGTATAGAATCATACATAGTGAGACTTAGTCACTTGTCAAGTTATTTAGGATGAAGGATCATAGATATTAGCATACTGAAGTCCTGGAAATGAAGTCCCAAATAGAACTTCAATATGTTGCAAAATGAAAGAAAGTTATGTGTAGAAAGCATGTATAGAGAATCTATGGTATGCATAAAAAGAAAACCTTATTGCAATTACTAATAAGTAATACATAGAAACCTATGTAATGGATAGCAGTAAAATGAAATGTACATTAATTTGTCAAATGAGAGAGTATATATATGTGAGTAAAACAATAAAAAGGCTCAGTAGTGATCATGTTTGATTCTAATTATATTGGCAATCAATATTGGTATTTTCATTTGGTAGGGGTAAGGGTTGCAATTTTAATGTGAAAGACACATAGAGTGAAGGTGTGTCTCTTCCTTTTTTTCGAAGTGAGACATATGAAGTGTCTTTTATCTTTGCATAGTGTGTGAAGGAGAACGATGGTGCAATGCACATTCCTTCTAAAGTTGTAGTGTGTGGCCTTGTTGTGAAGGTCAAGCCTTAACGTTTATTGTTAACAATGTCAATGGTTACCCTTGTTAATGTCAATCCTTGGGATTTATGGATAGTCAATGCCCAAGCCATCGGGAGGGGGTTTTGTTTCTTGTTACTTTGATTTATGGGTTGAATTGGTAGGTGTTTTGGTTAACATTGGTCCCATGGATGTCCAATGTAATTATCAAATGCCACGACAACACAGGCTGGTAACTTAGGAGGGCTAGATCCAAGTGTGTATACAATTTGCATGACGAGTCCGAGTGCAACATTTAACAATCATGATTGGACCCATAAATTGCAAGATGACATTACTCGCTTCCCTACATGTAGCAATAATTGTTTTCTAGTTGATGGTCATTTTCTTGTTGTGCATCTAAACCATTGGTGAAATATGTGACAGATTGTGCAATAAACATAGCCAATGCTTGGAGCATGTTTTTTTTATGATTCTTTGCAAGATTGTTTGTTGCAAAGAGATGGATTGTTGTGTCAAATATTGAACGCTCCTCTTTTGACAAGAATCTTTTAGTCATAGACTAGAGAAGTCTCAAGTCTTCCAAGGTTGGTGTAGGATTTTGGATGTTTGCCAATAGCTGTTGGAAATGAAGCTAGCTAGCATCAGTACTGCTTTGACGGAAAAGCATTTCCAAAATGATTACAGTGATAAAGTATGTCCATAAACACTTCCCCGTAGTTGCTCCTACATATATAGGTTTGTCCTTCTCAGTGGGAGTTGGCCCAAATAGCTAACAATAATTATTGATTGGTTGTCAAACGAGATTTATTTTTTTTGGAAAACACTCATTTAAGTGACTCTCAATCTGCACAAACAATTTAGGCCTTATGAAACTCATCTCATCAATGAGAATGTATTGAATATATGTTTCATCTCTTCTTGGAATATAGATAGGGCGTGTCCATGTAAATGCTCCATGTCTGTCATGTACCTATACCCCGATTATCATGCGGAATTAAAAATTTCCTACGGAACCTTTGTCGTTCTTTAAACCATAGGGTATGGCCGTGAACACTCCTCAACATTCATGTTCTAATACCACACTATTACGTCCCCTCCCGTCCACCATTGATCAATTCGATGATCTACGAAGAAAGATCTCAGAGGAGAACAAATGACAGGGAAAAATTGCAACGAAAAATGATGGTCACAATCTATTCCGCATTTGGGAATAGATCAATAGCTGAGAATCAACCCGCAAGAATCAAAGGTGCAAAAAGCTTGAGTTTGTGAAATCAAGAAAATATGGAAATTTCGATTCCGCATTTCGCATCCCGCGTCCTGCATCCCTTATGTGGAATAGACCGTTGCAAAAATAGAGATTGTGAAGTCACATCCCGCATCCAGCAAGTTGTGGAAAGGAGAGTTACAGAAGGAAAATTGCAGAGAATAAGATTTACATAATGTTGCTTCTGCATCTCGCATCCCGCAAGTTGCTGAAAGGAAAGTTGCGGAAGGATATTTCTGCAGAAATTCAACCTGCTAACAGAAGTCTTGGACCGATTTGATCATTCAGGCCATCACCAATTTGGCCAATCTAAGCCCCATAACGAAACTTAGAAATGCATTGAAAGTAAATATACACAGATGCATACAATTGCAATTATACAGTAGAAGCAATTCATCAATTCAACACATTAAGCATGTTCGTCATATTTCATTGAGAAAATACAAATGCAGAGAAATACAAATATAGAGATTAACATAGATAAGAACACTTATCTTTGAAAGAAGTTTGTCCCGCAACCAGCTTTGTCGCTGCAACATTCCACCCAACCATAGGCCAATGTGCTCATCAATCTCTCAGCAGCACTGCCACCCCTGAGCTAGGCATGATTCCCACAAGGAATAAGGAACAATAACAGGCTCATACATAGCCAAGGATAAAACAAAAATCATCCAATCCAACACATTTGGGTTTATCAGGTTGCAAGGAAAACAAGCCAAACTGATGGGTTTCACAGGCTACTCAGCCAAGCCATCTCACTGCTAGGTTTCACAGGCTATTCAGCCAACCAGCTAATAGTTGGGTTTCACAGACTGTACACAGTCAAGACAACACTTACATAAAGGACTAGCCAAGCCAACATATGGGTTTATCAGGCTACACAGCCAAGCCATCTCACTACAGGGTTTATCGGGCTACTTAGCCAAGCCAACATTCACAGTTGGGTTTATCAGACTGTCTAGCCAAGGATCACATATGGCCAATGCACAACAAGACATGGCCAATACAATTACCAATTGGTTTTATCAGGATGCAAAGGAGCTAGAAAGGATGATTGCTAAGCGAGTGGACTTATCCACAGAGCTATGGACACCTGCACCAGATCTAGCCTGGTTTCTAAAACATATACACAACCAACACCAAGAAGCATCCCCTTCTCTGCTCCACAGTCCCTTGGGATATGCCTTCCCTTTCCAGTGCTATTCAAGATGTGCAACGAAGAAACCATCCCTATAGATCGGTCTGTGAGGTTCCTTCTCACACTAAGTTTATCAAGCTAGTTCAGACCCCATTTCCACTCCCAAACTAGTTCACACCAAAACAATAGAGGCATACACAACAAAATATGAAATTCACTAAAAATTGTAATTCCTTGCTGGCCATTCACTCCATAGCATGAAAACAGATTTCCTATACATGCACCCCTCAAGAAAAAATTGAAACATGTAGGATAAACACATAGGAAGGTTCAGTTGTGTGAGAGTTTTCCGTGAATGAAGGATCCCTGATCCAAAACGTCCTACAGCTCCCCAAAACATGAGGGAAGATGAAACGTTAATGCATGAGGGAATGAGCATACGTTTTTGGGTGTTTTCTTGCCCATGAAGCCAAAACACGTTCTTAAAAAATGGGTGCTTTGCCCAATTCGAATTTTTTCCCATACTCTTCCCATTCCATGCAATAACTACCTCAACCAAATTCTAGTAGAAATAAATGGTTGGGGAAAAAGACAAGAAATGGGTTGTTGACAGTTTTTAATGGGTTTTCCCCATTGGCTCAAGGTTCAAAATTCCCCCTCCTCCCTATCCTTGGGAAATCATGCCCCTGTCTCATTATTTGTTGCATTGACATAGTTGGTTGTGGGTTTTTTTATTAAATTGCATATTTACATGATGTTTACAAACGTGCTTGACTTAGCACATGAACCATAGGCATCAACCGTGATCACCTATACACCAAAATTAATCAATGAGAGGGCCTTGGCCTTGAGTTCCTTGACATGATTCCATATAATATTTACATCATATATATTTAATGCAAACGAGGTCAAAACCAGGGTGTTACAATGTCCTCTACAATAATTTGAAGCCCTACTAGTATGTTAAACATTGCAACTCCAGTAGGGGTGAGGAGCAGTAGTGGGCTATGGACATATTTTTCTTGAGAAGATAGTTCATTTTTTATGGTGCTTATATAAGGTAGGATTTACTTGTGCCTATAGTTGCTTGTTAGCTTGGTGAAGGACTGACTACATGTGACAAGGGGTAATTTTTGCAACATATGGAAAGTTTCTTGAGCACTAATGTCTCAATAAACAATCGCTTCTGATTTCAAACGATGATAGGCATATGAGCTCATGTCCTATGGACATGATGTACCTTTTATTCTAGTTAGCATATGATGGCAGGTCTCTGATTTTCCCTTTGCTTTGGAAGCATATGTTAACACAAAAAATTGTTCACCTAGCTCTACATGGTATAAACCTCATACAGACATCATATTCCTACCATGTTTCCCTTACTTTTGACCTTCACAATTGTATTTCCACAAAAAATGGTCCAAAACATTATTATTTACTATTGTTTACCGTCGCTTTCTCCAAAAATGGGTCAAAACCCCTAAAAAGGGGTCAAAACCCTAAAAATGGTGTAAAAACCCTAAAAGAGAGAAAGGATCAGAAAACCACAAGAAAATACCATGGGTAACCACATTGGGTCAAAGAAAACTTAGAAACATTCTATAAATACATTGTGAAGGGCTATCCCAAAATACCCTTTTTCCCATTTTGTGAGTACGCTTGGACACCTTTTGCTCTCAGGTATTCACACACCTTTTTTCCATCATCCCGTTTCCATAACATTCCCAATTAATACGTCGAGGAATTATTCATACCCACCTAGAGAACAAGCCTGTGGAGAAGCATACCACTTTCGAGACGGGCACGATGGCCCACTTTACAAGAAAGAGGGTATAACTTTTGTTTATTTGTATTTTATTTAGTTTAGCCTTCATATATATAGTTGCTTTGTGTTACTAATATGTTTTATTGTTTTAGTTTTCCATGAACTCTCCCTTACAATCCCATTGGCATAAGGATGGTGCTCTTGTACGTAACAGGGGTAAAAACCCTATTACAGTTTTGGCGACTCCGCTGGTTGAAACTCTTGGATGCCTATTTTTGCAAGTTGGCTACAAGTTTGTCTTTAGTATCTACCTTCAGCCGTAACTAATCGGGCCCCCTCGCAATGGATCTAAACATTTACTGTGTTAGTGCTTGCTCCCTTTGTCCCTATCGGCTCTATCTTTTTTAGTTTTTCCCTGTTCGGCACCAATCGCACTTATCAGGCCACAAACTGTGACCCAACCGCTCCTTTCCTCCCGATAAGCCTGACCTAGGTCGCGACCTTAGCCCTGATATGTGTGACCTGGCTCACAGAGTCAAATCGTGTCTGTACCGGCTAACAGAGTGACCCCAGTCGCCCCTGTGACCCTGTTTCGAGCGAATTAATCGCGTTTGATTCTTTGTTAGGCACGACTTGGCTATTTTATTTCCATATTGCCTCTGCCTCCCTATTCTGTGTGAACCAGATCACGTATGTTCCTTTGACAAGCGCGGCTGTCAGTTTACATTCTATTTTTTGTACCTATTTCAGACCCCTATTTGTCTCACACTCTATCCAGACCTGTTTTTCCTTTCCATAATTTCTTTGTTACGGCCCCTTTCTTTTTTCCTGAAAAAAGTCCCTTGTCACTTAAGCATTTCAAGGTTGGAAGGAAATCTTTATATAGATGCACACACACTCACACCGTTAAGTGAACACACTTGGTTCATGACCCCTAGCAGAGCCTTAAAAAGAATCAATTAACATAATAACATTACGGATGGGGATATAAATCCCATCCTCTTAACTGTGGGAAATACTTGGGAATAGCCCTAAAACTCATTGTGAGGAGTACCATAGGAACCTCGAAGTAGCTGGCCATTGAGAGGACTTGCCAAGCGAAAAGGGAAACGACCCCTACCTAATTGACTAGTCCCCACCCATAAGGAAAACCAAGATTTGTTGTTTGTGGCAAAGTGGTTATTGGTTTTACCTGAGCCATGGAGTGAGGGGTACTACCCCAATATGCAAGTTATCAGACAACATTGGTGGTCGAGTGACTCATTTGAACCATTAGGAAGTTGTTTAAAATCGGGGTCCATATCCATTACATGTCACTACACCAAGCCATCATTGCTCCACCACGTTATTCCTATCATCTTAGGGGGAACACCCCTCAGTTCAGTTCTTTGAACTGTCACCGTCAAAGCCATATTCGACATCACTCACCACCTTTAGAGCCACACATGACCTTTGAGTCGGATATAGATTCCTACCAATCTGAACCCACTTTCTTCACTGCCTTGTCTAGCCCCATGGCTGGCACCCATACAGATCCCTTCCATGGAGGGATAGTTGCTAGTGGACCTACATCCCTACCACCCATCATCACAGGTATCCCTTCTATTGGGCCCATCACCACTGCACACATTGCTATCGATAGGCTACCCACTAGTGGCATCCCCACACTAGCTACCATGGTTTCTACCATATCACCTTTTATACCTGGGGGCAGTGGCCCTTCCACATCCAATCCAACTATTCCTACTTTTGGAATTCAAACCCACCAACCCTCAACCATGCATGGGAACTATGTTCCCGCAACCACCGACACAATTGTTGGTCCATCCCGAGCCAACCTCGACTCTAACCTGCCTTTCATGGCTAGTATTAACTTGTCAGATTTGACAAGGTTAACAAATGACCCCATTCATCACCAACCACACTGGCCTCCCATGCCTACAAAACTTCCCTCGAACATCCCAAAGTTTGAGAGAAAGAAGGGTCAGGATCCCCAGAACTGCATCATCTATTTCCACTTGTGGTGTTCATCAAACAACATCGTGGATGACTTTGTTAGATTGAGGTTTTTCCAGCATGCATTTATGTGTGTTGCAGCCAAATGGTACATCGAGCTGCCTCATGCCACCTACCCGTCCGATATGAAGAGGGAGTGGAGATCCTTTTATCCTGTCGCCAATCCACAACTACCCACATCACGGATCACATCCATGAGTGGCGACGTCGACGCAGGTTGTGCAATATCCAATTGGATGATAGGATCTTCCTTGACTGGTTTCTCAAAACCTTACTCCCACCCATAGCCAAGGACGTCGCATCTGAACGACCCCAAACTGAGGAGGAGGCCATCCTAAAGGCCCAACAGTTCGACTTGATCTATGCCCAGTTTGGTTACCTATAAACCTTCATACCCGATGCTCCTCGAGTCGACACCTCTTGCCATGACACACTGGGGGAATCCCACACTACTGATGGAGTCATCGGCTCTATCACACTGCACCTACATTTCTATGTGGCCTCTCCCACGATTCCACCACACCTAGGTAACACCCCTCGTATTACCTAACCCAATTATGCCCCTGATTACTCATGTATGATGGCTCAATCTGGAGCCACCCCCCTACTCACCTCCCACACCAGCTCATCACGTCCATGGACTGACTTGTCCAGCACAATCGTGTTCTGGCCAAGCAGTCAGATTTGCAGCCCCTCCAACTCCTCTAGTCTATTATGAACCACCTATGCAACCCACTCTGGCTCCGACCTTGACTCCTTCGGTCTCTACAGGATAGGTTTATGCTCATCAAAACCTTATTAACCAACCCACCCCCAATAACCAACAAGGGTAGGGAAAGAACAAGCGAGGAAGAAACTGAGGAAATAATCAACCCCAAGGAGGCGGCCAACATGTCAACCCTCCAAATAATAATAGTGTCAACCAACCTGCACAGAATCCCTAGCATCCCAATAAGCCTGGGAAGAACCCACAGTTACGAACCAACAATTTGTGTGTTATCTGTAACACCTACGGTCATTACACTCATCTGTTTCCTCACATGGCTTGTCTCCAATAACTTCTCTAGAATGACAATCAACATGATCCAAACACGGTTGCTCCGACTCATCCCAACCCTGCACCACCAATTCCTCCACCTATGGTGCTCGAAAACCCCCTACCACACCAAGGGATGGTTGCACCCAACCCTTGTCCCCACTTGCTCTTGCAACTCCTACTACGTCCCAGCATATTGAGGTTGGTGTCCATCACCTCATGACGTTGTCGTCTGAAGTCAACCTCCAAAATCAATGAAACAAGTATGGATCCACCACAGAAACTGTTGATCCATCATCAACATCTACCTCTACCAATTCTGACATGTCTCTCCTCTTACCAGGACCCCCCATCTACGGGGCGACCATAGTCCCATGATTTCCTATGCATCGTATCGCAAACAATGCTACTGCTAGAGTTTTCCTCAACTACAGCATAGTTGATGACTTGGCCCAATCTAGTACATCCATGTGTGCTTTAGAAGTGCTTAAAAATTTCCCAAAACAACATAAATCATTGTTGTCCGCGCTAGGTGTCGTTGATCCCTATGATTCTAGGTTGACCACATTTGACTTAGATCAAGGAGAACCTAGGATTTCATCTACCATTTCTTTCCAGGTTCCAATATCAATTTGGAATCTGGTCATATATCGATGCATTATTGATGAAGGGACATCCACCTGTGTTATGTCAACTACCGTTTAGCAGAAACTCGAGTCCCCTACCCTTCAACCTTCCACTACCTCTCTCTGCGCCTATGATGGTCGCTCCACTCAGCCATAGGGGATTCTCATGAATGTTCCTATTGATCTAGCTGGTAAAAAGTGTTGATTGACATTGAGGTTGTCAATGCCCAACTTGACTATAACCTCCTCCTAGGATGTAGCTACATGTATGCCATGCGAGTCATGGCCTCTACCATCTTTCGACTCTTGATCTTCCCTCATGATGGGAAGAACGTGACCATCGACCAGTTGACTTAGTATGATCTAAAGGGGCCGGCCACACCGAAGCATGTCCTTCTGACTGTCAGCTCCACCATCGACGGGGTGTCCATTCCTTCCTTATTTGTAGTTGTCTTGGGCCTGTTTTCCAATACTCCTATGATGAACACCTTTTTGTCCTTAACACCTCCACCTAGGTCAATTGATGTATCCAACTTGTGTACTATCACAACCAATACCATCCTGAACCCATCACAACAATAGTCCCAACCCCAACAATAGTCCCCCAGGAACTATTGGGGATCATTCCCGATCCACACGATTCCCTTCCTTTTTCCGCCATCTGAGATCATGAGAACTTTCCTATTTTTACATTGGTAATTCTTGTGTGGTACCTTGATCCACCCACTCAACCCTCGGTTCCCCAACTTGTGTTGACTCCCATCCAACCCATTGAGACATTGTCACACCTACCTCCTGGTCCATCAAAGACTACTCCTGTCTCCACACCTGCTCCTCCTCCTCCAAAGAAGGTTGGGGGCAAAGCCACCAAAGAAACGACTGAACCTCGTCCGTCTCCCCCTTGTGTGTTGTGCAATATACCATTTCATGCTACACAAATCTATCCATATTTAACTATCCTTTGCACACACCTGGATGCTATGGATACATCTGATGGCACTCCAGTATTCACCATCCCGGATCCACTAGTGGTAAAAAACAAGTCATTGAGAACCAATCATCCTTGCTCAATTTGTTGCTTGTATGGTCACTACTCACCATTGTCCAAAATTTCTTGAGTATTGGTCATCACTCCACAAACTTCGGAAACACTCTCGTGAGTTCGACATCACCATCCTTGAGGAAATACACCCTCCAACTTCTTCCTTGGACATAGCCAACACCATATACATGATCTCCAGTTCTGCTAGTCCTTCTATCTCTTCAATTGTAGAGGATCCTTCTGATCTATATACGCATTGTTTTAGCAATGATGAGGAGATTCTTGAAGCTCTTTCGATTCCTGAGTACCCTTGGTATAATATGCACCATCACTCATTCTTTATTGCCGATGAACCTCTCTCATCTTCGGATCAGTACTCAGTCGAATCCAAAGACTTCATCCATAGCAAAGTCAATTGGTTCAAGAACCCAATTCTGACACCCGACGCCTTTGAAGAGGGTAATATGGCTAACCTTTCACCAACTATTAAGTTCAACATATCTAACAACCTTGAGGTAGTTGAATATATTACACTCAGAGCATCCTTCTTCCCTAAAGAAGTTCCTTCTTACAAGGCACTTTTTCAGGAATTTTGTGATATCTTTGCTTGGTCATATATTGAGATGTCTGAGCTTGATCTGTCTATCGTCAAGCATCGTATCGACACATGGCCTAATGTGGCACCTAATGACCAAAAACAAAGAATCATTCACCCTTCAAAGGCTCCTACTGTCAGATTCGAGATCAAGAAACTACGTAAAGCAGGTTTCATATACCCCATCACGTATACCACTTGGGTTTCTAATCGTGTTCTCGTTAATAAAAAATAGGGTACCATTCTTCTTTGTACTGAATTTCATGATTTGAACTTGGCATGTCCCAAGTACAATTTCCCCACTTCGTTCATTGACCATATCATTGACATCTGTGTGGACATGAAGTCTTTCATTTCAGGGATGGTTTTTCCAGCTATAACCAAATTCAAATCCAGAAAGAAGACCAGTACAAGACTTCTTTCACAACCCCTTGGGGAACGTTTGCATATCAAGTTATTCCATTTGGCCTTAAAAATGTTGGAGCCATTTTTCAATGGGCCATGATGTTCTGCTTCCATGACTTTATCCTTGGTCTACCTAGACAACCTCATCGCTTGCTCTCGGAAGTGTTCACAACACCTAGATGACTTACGACAAGTTTTTTTACAATGTCACAAATATAACGTCCGCTTGAACCCTTTCAAGTGTGTGTTTTGTGTCCCAAATGGGTGTTTACTTGGATTTATAGTCTCTGACAAAGGATTGCGGTCAACCCTCTAAAGGTTCAAGCCATTCTGAATCTTCCCTCACCACGTACTTCGCACCAACTATAGAGTCTCCAAGGAAAGGAAAATTTCCTTCGTTGTTTCATTCCGGAATATAAGACAAAAGTCCATGGTTTCTTACAACTTCTCCGTACGAAAATTCTGTTTTTTTGGGATAAGCATGCACAAGACGCTTTTGACGCATTGAAGAAAGCTATGGCTTCCATTCCATTGTTGTCTACACCTGACTTCACTAAGGATTTCATTCTCTATGTGTCAGCATCTGAAAATGCCATTGCTGGAGTTTTGGTCCAAGAAGACGATGCTAGTTAAGAGGATGTGATCTATGACATAAGTCAGAAGCTTTTTGGTCCCCTTTATGTTACTTACATGAATAGAAGATGACCCTCACTGTCATCTTTTCCATTCAACAGCTACGCCATTACATTATTTTGATCTGCACTCAAGTTGTGGCCGATTCCAACCCCATGAGGTATGTCTTGAGTCATCGTCTTGTTTAAGGTTGTGCTGCCAAGCAGATTTTCATTCTCCAAGAGTACGATTTGGAATTTTTTGCCCCCAAAAGCACCAAATATCTGGCGTTAACTGGCCTAATGGTAGACCTCCCTCCATCATCTGTGTCACCACCGATCACAATTGACCTTCCAGACAAATTCCTATTTGTTATTTCTATGGAAGACCCATGGTATGGGGGCATCCTCTTGTACCTATGCACTCAGAAATTCAAGGCCCATTTAAGCCGAGAAGATCAACGATGCATTCGGCACTAGGATGCTCTCTATCTCCTCATTGGGGATGTCCTATATCTTCACGGTGTTGACACCATCTTACCTCGCTACCTTACCCGCGATGAGGCTGAAAAATTCCTGAATGAATGCCACAGTGGAGCCTGTGGTAGCCACCTCTCTGGTTTGGCCACCACCCAAAATATTATCTGTGTTGGTTATTTATGGCCTACCTTTTTTTCTAATTGCATCCACAAAGTTAAACACGGTCGCAATTGTTATCTCTTTGCTCCAAAAGCAAAGACTCCTCCCGCATCGTTACACCCCGTGGTCAGAGTCGGTCTCTTCTGCAAGTGGGTGATTGAATTCATGACTTGTAATCCCACCTTAGCTAGAGGTCATAAGTACACCATTGTGGTCGTCTTTTATTTCACTAAATGGGCCGAGGCCATACCTACATTCAATTGTAAGGTTGATATCACGACGCGGTTCTTTTTCAACCACGTTATCTAACGCTTTGGTGTCCCCCAGTAGATAGTCTAAGATCATGCTTCTCATTTTGGACAGAGCTTTCAACCATGTTGCAGTTCAACCACCAGTACTCCTCCACATACTACCCTCGGGGAAATGGTCAAGTTGAGGCTGTCAACAAGATCCTCAAATCCATGCTCCAACGGATGGTAGGAAACCACAAATCCAACTGGAGCCATATTCTCTTTTCCACCCTTTGGGCCTACTAGACATCAACAAATACCACCACTGGTTTTACCCCATTTCATTTATTCCATGGTGTAGATTCAATACTTCCCATTGAGTGCCATATTCCATCACTCCGCCTTGCCGTCGAGCTCCTCCCTGATACCTCACCATTAGAACAACATCTTATTATGCTTGAACAAACCAACGAGGCCATTGTGCTGCTCTCTAGATGATCGAAGCATCCAAAACTCGGTCGAAGTCACATTTTGACTCCCACGTTCAACCTCGCACCTTTAGTGAAGGTGCTCTCGTCCTCATTTATGACCAATCAAATGATAAGTTAGGGAAAGGAAAGTTTGATTCCATGTGGGATGGCCCATATGTCGTCCATTCATGCCTTAAAAAGGGGGAATACATCCTCGCTGACTCAGATGGCCATCTCTTGAAGAATCCTCGCAATGGGCTCTACCTCAAGAGGTTCTATGCATGATGTATCCCACAATGAATCACTTGTGTTATGGTTTTTCTTTTTTGTATTACACCATTCTTGTCACGATTCTCACAGTTTGTTTCCTTGGTTTCTCCAGATGGATCCTACCTCGCATTGCTACATTGGATTCATTGACGGAGCAAGTAGATGGTCTCCTAATCTCGCCTCAGCTGCATGGGTCATTTATTCCCTGTCACATGAGTTGATCCATATCGACATAATGTGTGTTGGAATTGCTACCAACCACTAGGATGAGTACAATGGTGTCATTGTCCTTCTGGTCGCTGCCCTCCATATGGGTATACATCACCTTGATGTCTTCCTAGACTCCCAGCTGCTTGTCTCCCAGTTGAATAACTGCTATCGGGTGTGTGATCCCTATCTCTTTAGAAATTTCTTACGCACTAGACATTTGGTTAGACATTTTGAATCCATTACATTCATGCAACTTCCCAGAAATATCAACAGTGTAGAAAACCAAATGGCTAACGACGTTCTAGAGTGGCACATTAATCATCGCATATAGGAAATAAAACTGCATCATGCATCATCATATAGTCATGCATACATATGTCATATACATCATATAGGAATCATCATCATAAAAAGACTCATAAAAAACATATAAAAAGTGCATCCACATGCATATATATATCATGCCATAATGTTCAATACAAAACAAGAAGCCCCATCAGCTTTCTCGACTGAGCATACATATCATACAAAAATCCTAGTGCACCACTGCACTAGGGGAAACACCACTAGCTGCTAGTCAGAGTTAGAGTCCTCCTCCTGGTACACTGGGTCCATTTCCTCCTGCGTGTCCTCCTCATTGGATTCCTCCTCCTCCTCCTCCATTGGCACATCACCCTATGCCTCTGCTTGGACATACTCGGCATTGACTGCAATCCTCTTCATCAAGGGGATCCACTCTGGAGGAGCATGGTAGCATGCAGCGATCAGATCGTCGTTCAAGTACTTCCATCCATCGTCAGTGACCCCCTCTAATAAGCATTCTATATCGCAATGAAGTGAGTCCAAAGTAATCTGGAGACATTTGTGCTTGTGAGTGGGTGGATCTAACCCCTCCACCCTGCCCCTCCATCGCTGATAGCCTGCTGGAGGGAGTGGTTCGATGTCTGCACATACACAAAGTATGTAATCAGCATCTATCACATACATAAAATGGATACCACTAAGTTAGTAACTATATATGAATGAAACCACATAAAGCATCATGTATATGTACCATCAAGTCCCTAATCCTATCCTGGAGGTTGAGGAATATTTGGATCTCCCCGGTAGTCCATCCCTGCATATGGGTAGTCCTCTATGAGGACTGGTAGCTTCCTCCATTGCAAAAAAATCTCTCGAGTAAAGAACTGGCCCATTATTCCACCTCCCTCCTGGATCATCATCTTGCTCCACCTCCTCATGCGAGGATCTCAAGGTCCTCCATCTCATACCGCTAGGTTCGGTAGTCACTCAAAAACAAATGAGCACAAAAACAAGGGGAAACAAAAATCCCCTCCCATTGTCCTGGCATGGTTCAGCGAATGTCGAACTTGTGCCAAGTACATTTCGGCCCACCCATAGTAGGTATCCCTCAACACATGCTCCACAATTTGGATCTGACCACCTGAAATATCGTGCGATACTGATGACCCCAATATTGGCAGCACCATTGATGCCATAACCCAAGTTGCAAGACTCTCAATGTCACACACCAGTATGTACGAAGAGTACATTGTAGCAGAGGCATATCAATGCCTCTCATAGAGGTCGTCCAGTGACACTTCATGGGTGAGCTTTGGCGTAGTGTCACCAATCATACCCAACATAGGGAGCCCAGTCATAAAATATATATCGAGGAGTGTGATATCGATCCGCTCCTCATGTTTTGTAAGCCTACGTCTTTAGCGAAGGAATGAAATGACTTATATAATAACAATTCACCCCAGCAAAATTCAAGAAAAGCACTAGAATATTTGGCTAGAATTGAAGTAAATTGTAGCCAAACATGGACAATTGCATGGACAATTCTCTTCTTCCACTTTTCAATTTTGTGTCCTTGGTTATATGGCCATTGTTTTGCAAGGTCAATAAGACATAAATGGTCTAAAGTTGGAGGTCATTGCAAGTAAGCATATATCAAATTGGAGCTTGATATGCGATGAAATATTTGGTGACCAATATTTATCTTGGTGAAGGACCGACTACGTGTGACTATAATGTCCCAAATTTTGCATTAGGTCACAATGGCCAAATCATATTTTCCATATTCATGAAAGTTGTCAAATGGATGCTAAAAGTGAAATAATTGCCAAGGAGGAAAATTACTAGTTTTCTAGGTTCAGGGTGGAAGGTTTGAGATTTGGAATAAGGGTGATAATAAATGATGTTTAGACATTAGAAGAGGATAAATATTTAATAATGTAGCTATTAAATAAATACAATATAAAATTGAAGTGCAATGGAGCATGGAGACACATGGAGACTATGGGCCCCACACAAGCTAGAAAATTGGTGCCACATGGAATCCTCCTCTTGCAATATTGAATATATGGGAAGCGTAATGTTTTTGGATGTATTATAAGGTTAAAATACTTGTCCATATACTTCATAGGTCAAACTTTGGATGAATTTTAACTTACATGGGAGAGGAAGAGCCAAATGGGAGTTTCATGGACACTTGTCTAGATTCCCCTTACATTTATGACATCTATGACACCAATGATGGATATTCTAGGATAGTTATGACACAAGTCAGATATGAAGACTGAAATATGACATATATGACATGTCAAGCCTGAATATAGCATCTTAGAGGGCATTCATGGGAGTTGGAGAAGGCCAAGAGGATCCTACTCGAATTTGTAGGAAGATGGAAGAGGAAGAGAGAGGCCACATGGCAAAGCATGAGAAACTACACCAATTCGACATGGCTTGCATTTATGAATGATTTGGGGGAACCTTATAAGGCTAAGGTTTTTTATAAAATACAGGAATAAACTAAGAGAATTATTTTTTTATCATTTGTGAAAAGTGTTATTGTGAAGAGAGAGAGCTAGTGGATGACTAGTTCATGCCTTAGCCAATTTCGAGGGTGAAAGATTCCCATCCTAGTTGGTGTTGGGAGAGGCCACTCAGGTATTTAAATGATATTAAATAGAGTCTTATTTACTGCTTCAAGCTACATAATCTCTTGGACACATCAAATTTCAGTGTGTTCTTCCTTTCATCTCAAGTTTTCTCACCATATTTCAGCTCCATGGAGTGAGGCGCACTTGGTGAGCTATTCATCTATTTGACGGAGATTATCTTGCTACAGTATTTTGTATTCTAATGTAAATGATATTTTATTTAAGTTTATAAATATCTCATTTTGAAAGTCCAAGAAATCTCCTGTATTATTGCTCAATAATGAAGAAACAGTGACATTTCCCCACTACCTTGTTGTAAACTCTTGTAATATTGATGAATTCAAATGGATGTGTAAAATATTGATTATTTATGAATGAATGGACTGTAATTATATAATATTATGGGTTTTATGTTCAGTAACTAAGAATTTGTGCCCATTGGATCGAATTGCATAACCATTGGAGCAAACTACACCTCATTTCCCCAAGGGTCCAAAACTAGTTTTTTATATCTGATTGAAAGAAGTGATAAAAGACATGGGAGGTAGATTGGTTATGCATACGAGTCTCTAATAATGTCTTATAAACATCCCATGATTAAATTTCAGAATTTTAGTGGTTTCTTCAAATTTGGGAAGCCGTTTCTACCACTTACCCGAGGGGATTTTAGCCCAAAATTGCCAATAAAATCCTCTATCTTGTTCAGAATTTAGTACAAACTTGCAGAAGATTTTGGAGGGCCATAATACATCCCTTAAAATAATAATTAATTTATTATATCATTCATTAACCTTATCTGAATATTTGGAATTGCACTGATTTGGAGACCAAGACACTAAAACTAGTCAAGAGCCAAAATTGTGAAAAAATGGAAAATTGGGCATTTTAATAAAATTTCAAAAAATGGTCATTACAAGTGGTATCAAATCATGGTATTGGAACCTATTGAATTTATGGATGGTATATATGAATTGAATAAATTCATTAAGTCATGTGGTGATGATATGACTAGGCAGGTTAAGTAAGCATTCGAATTGATGGCTAGCCAATTTATGGGTAGTAGAAGTTTCCATCATGAAGAGACACATAAGACCATTTATTCTGAAGACCTTAATGATTGGTTGAATTAATTTATGAAAAATAATTCAAATAAGAACTTATTAAGGAATAATCATCAATGCACAAGTAGGGAGGAGACCAAGGAGCTACAAATTTCTGTGGGTGGTGAAGAAAAAAAAGCATTACATCAAGAGGATCGAAATTCACTCCCAAATGAATTTGAAAAAGATGAGGAAACATCACATGAGAAGGAAGAAGAGTACCTTGAAACTATTTAATATCACTCTGAAACAAATTCTACTATGGACATGGACCAAAGAGAATCTACGAATGGATATTTGAACTATGAAGGAGTAACTAATGATGGGTGCTCACAACTCTATGTTGGTGACATAGAGATCAGATCTGAAAATGTTGACGCAATCCAAATTTCTCATGAGCATAAATATGAATACCTCGTAGTAGAAAATGAAGAACCAAGATCAACTGTCCCATCACCACTTGAGCTTCAAGGACTTGATCAAATCCATAATCAAGAAGAAGAGGAGGTTCACTCCCATGAACCATCCTTCATTGAAGGATCCTTGAAGATGAGTGATTGGGATATCCAAGAATCCCTTAAGATACTCCATGACACTCAATCATTAGTGTCAAATTATTGTTGGAGAGCTACTTCATTGGAGGAAACATCCTTCCTTGAAGACATGGAGAATATTCAAAGAGCAATGTGCCACATCAAAGGTAATTTCATGTCTTTGATTTTTGATAGAAACCATTTGTTTGAGCTTAATGAATTGTTACATGATGCATACTTGAATAATTATGATGGTAATCTTAATCTCACACTTCAAAATGAGCAACTTCTTGAAAACAGTTGCAAGATGCTTGTTTTCTCTCCAATGTTTCAGATTGTCAAATGGTAGATTGTTTGGAGGATTCTCATGACATGGAGGATGATGAGAAATGTGGAAATATGAATGTGCTTGATGTGTTTGAAGTTGAACTTGAATATATTCAAACACTTGATGCGGCGGAAGAGGAACTTGAATTGTCTCTTGATGAAGGTTACACAATGTTTAAAGGAGAGCATGATTCCTCTACATTGGAACCAACCTATGACAAATGTTTCACACTTTTGAAGGAGCTGCATGATACTACCCATATGGATCCTTACCATGATGAAACTTCTGCACTTTTTGATCATTTGGGTTAGTTAGTTCATTCTCCTACATCCTGCAACTCCATGTTTTGCAGCATTAGTCTCAATGAAGTATGGGTGAAAGGGTTCTTTTTTATGGTGCCACATGAGGAGTATGGAACTCCTAGATTTACTTTCTATGATGGCATGGTTGGAGAACACTCTTATTCAAATTTGCAGCAGCATCCTTTGTTACTCTATGATGATGCACATCTATATGGATGCACCTATGATATGCATTTGAGTCACTTGAAGACTCATGTTTTTTCTTGCTCAACACTTGGTTCATTTGATGCTGGAGGAACTTCATCCAACAATGGGGTGAATAGATTTATGCTTGGAGAGAATTTTTGTTGCCAGCCACATACTTTGTTATATATTTATGATTCTCTCATTCATGGATGTATTGATGAAACTTATTTGAGCCACTTGAAGTCTTCATGTTTTACTTGCTCCTTATTTGGTTCAGATTTTGGTGGAGGTTCTTCATTCACTTCTTGGATGAAAGAACACATGGCTGATTATTATTTTGATGCATGTTATATTCTTTGGGAGCAGCATTATAGGACATGGGATTGTCACCTATGTTATTGGAGCAGATTTTACTGGTCACTTGAAGCATGTATGCACTTGGAAAATGGTAGTCTACTCACTTGGATGTATAAGAAATTTCATGATTTTTTGATGAGGCACCTCCTTGTATATTTTTATTATGCTGTTATGTACCTTGATGATATATATTATGTACTCATGATGTTTGGAAGAATGCATACAAGAAAATGGGATCCAGGAATTCTCGTTCCTAATAGTATGAGTTGGAGAGAACTCTTAATTGTTGGAGTGCAATGCAAGCAATGGGACCGAGGATAGTTTTTAGTCCGATTGATTCCAAATTCTTCAGGAAACAAGCAGTATGGGAGATGGATTCCCCACTTAATAAGGTGATTTTAATCAGAGTATTGCAGCATCAAGCATGGTGGTTACTCTCTAAAATATTCATGGAATCTCAAAGACTCAAAGGGGACAACTCAGTGGCAACTTCAAAGAATCATATAGAAAGCAGGTTCTTCAACAACCATGTTTGAAATTGCTTGAGAACAAGCAATGTTGGGAAGGGAGGATTTTTAATGTCCCAAATTTTGAATTGGGTCACAATGGCCAAATCACATTTTCAATATTCATGAAAGTTGTCAAATGGATGCTAAAAGTGAAATAATTGCCAAGGAGGAAAATCACTAGTTTCCTAGGTTGGGGATGGAAGCTTTGAGATTTGGAATAAGGGGGATAATAAACAATGTT
Source organism: Pseudotsuga menziesii (assembly GCA_001517045.1). NCBI lineage: Eukaryota > Viridiplantae > Streptophyta > Pinopsida > Pinales > Pinaceae > Pseudotsuga > Pseudotsuga menziesii. The sequence continues at coordinate 618,054 of LPNX010937552.1, forward strand.
TAGATATTAGAAGGGGATAAATATTTAATAATGTAGCTTATTAAATAAATACAATAGAAAATTGAAGTGGCAATGGAGCATGGAGAGACATGGAGAATATAGGGCCCACACAAGCTAGAAAATTGGTGCCACATGGCATCCTCCTCTTGCTCTCGAATCTATGAGAAGCCTAGTGTTTTTGGATGGATTATCAGGTTAAAATAATTGTCCATATAATTCATAGGTATAATTTGGGATGAATTTTAACTTACATGGGAGAGGAAGAGCCAAATGGGAGTTTCATGGACACTTGGCTAGATTCCCCTTACATTTATGACATCTATGACACCAATGATGGAGATTCTATGAAATTATGACACAAGTCAGATATGAAGGATGAAATCTGACATATATGACATTTCAGGCCTGAATAGATCATCTTAGAGGGCACTCATGGGATTCGGAGAAGGCCAAGAGGCTCCTACTCGAATTTGGGGGAAGATGGAAGAGGAAGAGAGAGGCCACATGGCAAAGCATGAGCGACTACACCAATTTGACTTGGATTGGGTTTATGGATGATTTGGGGGAACCTTAGAAGGCTAAGAATTTTTATAAAATATAGGAATAAACCAAGAGAATTCCTTTTTGATCATTTGTGAAATTTTTTATTGTGAAGAGAGAGAACTAGTGGATGACTATTTCATGCCTTAGCTAATTTCGAGGGTGAAAGATTCCCATCCTAGTTGGTGTTGGGAGAGGACACTAAAGTATTTTAATGAGCTTAAATGGATTATTATTTATAGGTGCAAGCTACAGAATCTCATGGACACATCAAAGTTCAACTTGTTCTTCCTTTCATCTCAAGTTTTCTCACCATATTTCAGCTCCATGGAGTGAGGCGCACTTGGTGAGATATTCATCTATGTGAGGGAGATTATCTTGCTCCAATATTTTTTATTCTGATGTAAATGATATTTTATTTAATTTAATAAATATATCAGGTCTAAATTCCAAGAAATATCCTGTATTATTGCTCAATAATCAAGAAATGGTGCCATTTCCTCACTACCTTGTTGTAAACTCTTGTAATCTTGATGAATTCGAATGGATGTGTAAAATATTGATTATTTATGAATGAATGGACTGTAATTAAAGAATATTATGGGTTTAATGTTCATTAACTGATAATTTTTGGCCATTGGGTCGAATTGCATAACCATTGGAACAAACTACACTTCATTTCCCCAAGGGTCCAAAACTAGTTTTTTATATCTGATTGAAAGAAGTGATAAAATCCATGGGAGGTCGATTGGTTATGCATATGAGTCTCTGAAAATGTATTCTACATATCCACTGCTTAAATTTCATAATTTGAGTGGGTTTCTTCACATTTGGGAATCCATTTCTACCACTTACCTGGGGGGGTCTTGAGCCCAAAATTGCCAATAAAATCCTCTATCTTGTTCAGAATTTAGTACAGACTTGCAGAAGTGTTTGGAGGGCCATAATACATCCCTGAACATAATAATTAATTAATTATATCATTCATACACCTTATTTGAATATTTGGAAGCAATTGGGCTGATTTGGAGACCAAGACACTAAAACTAGTCAAGAGCCAAAATTGTGAAAAAATTGGAAAATTTGGCATTTTAATAAAATTTAAAAAAAGGGTCATTACAGTGACAAGGGGTAATTTTTGCAACATATGGAAAGTTTCGAGAGCAATAATGTCTCAGTAAAAAAATGTGTTTGATTTCAAACAATGATAGGCATATGAGGTCATGTCCTATAGACATGATGTACCTGTGATTATAGTTAGCATATGATGGTACGTCTTTGATTTTCCCTTTGCTTTGGAAGCATATTTTGCTATGTATTTCAAGACAGAAAAATGTGAGGGCACTGATTGCAATCCACATTTTCTCACCATGTTTGAAGTATGGTTGGATTATGGATGTTCATACAAGGGTCATTTAATCAATTTAATGTTTCCAAGTATGGTGATATCTTTTTTTACCTTTTAATCAATGTAGCGTAATGATTCATGATGTACCTTCCAAGGTAATTTATATTTACATTCAATTTTATTTCCTTTTCTGCATAGAAATGAATTTCCATTTCACTTTGTGTCTTTGTACTCTGTTTAAGAGTTGCTCATAGTTTTGAAGTGGGTTGGATGAAAGTATATATTTTGTATCTAGCAAGCAAGGGTCATCCTGAATGGATCGATGCATATGAATCTGTGTGTCATGATTTTCTCTTGGATTCCATGTTGTAACATATGTATCTAAGAAACTCGTTGCAACATTGATTTTATATGGGTCTTGTCAATTTAATGTTTCCATGTTAGGAGCTCCATCAAGCCACATGAAACCATGTACATGTGTAGATCCACAATGTTTCCTTTCATAACTACAAAAGGAATATTAGAGGATTAGAACAAATAATAAATATGTAAAGTTTTTGTAGAAACACATGTAAGTAGTATATAATGTGTACATGTACTAGTAATTTATCGTGTGCATGTTTCTTTAAAGTATTTCCTCTTGGAATATTGAAAATATTTTATGCATGTTTGCAACTATAGTTGGGGCCTATCAATGATGTCACAATTACGCCATTGTTGATGGATTGTTGGGTCGGAAGGGATATCCTCTTGCATAACTACCTGCAAGTCCGGTCATTTTTTTTGTTGCACTAAGAGTGAAGAATAATGTAGGGCATTGCATTTGTTTGATCATATTCATCATATCACTCCTCAGTAGTGTCCATAATTCTTTATGTAAAATTCAATGAAGCATACGATCATCAAGCCTGCAGAATTCAAATGGAGAATTGTAGAAGAGAGAAAAGCAGATCGATAAACTCAGATAAAAAATCCATGGAAAATAAAACACTCATGAAACCAATAATTCAAAATAATTAATCATAATCCATTAATCAATATTAATCCACATATTCAGTAAATAATATGAAATACAATGGTAGTACATACACGAGAATATGAATTCCTAAAGAGGAAGTTGAATCTATTAACCTGGACTGACTAAGGAGCTAACTTAGTGTGAGAAAATCACCACTAGAGCTCACTAATGCATCTCTAGATCACTGAATCTCACAACCAGTTAACTGAAGAGGATAGGTGAATAAGGTGCCCTAATTCCCTTGAATTATGGAAACCAGTGCTAGAGACACTAGGAGTGATCTAAATGATGGGGATCAAAGCACAACTGGACATAATTGAATACCTACTAGAGTCAACTATTGGACACAGCTGGTGGAAATCCGAGTGGGTTCATAAATTATACGGATTGATCCTTGGATCACAAAAATCCATGCATACAAGCGCAATAAGTGGTAAATGTTCACTAGATGTGTCCCCCATGCACTAGTGAAGTGATGAAGACCTCCTAAGCTAGGGAAATAATAAAAATAGACTTATGCGGTAAAAGGGAGGATTAATAATAATCCAAACACCCCCCTTTAATCCTAACTTTGGAAAACCTAGGCCATGTTAACTAAGACCAAAGGTCACCCATTCAATCTAAATGTAAAAAATTATTTATCCATGTAAAATGAGGAAAAAGGAAAAACCGCATGGGGAAAATCCTTCCTAAAAAATGGACAATGAGATAAACCAAAAATAAACTAAGTACTTCAAATCCAAGTAGGTGTGAACTTGATTAGATGTTTGGATGGATATTCTTCTTGGGAAGAAGAGGAATATGCTCAACTTAATTAGGAACATAGACAGTTGCATAATATATTATGGGACCATGTAGAGCAACTGAGATAATATGACAAATGATAAAAGTGAGTTCTCATTCAACTTGATCTTGAAATCAGATCCAAATGAGTCTTGATGTGCTCTATACTTCAAACCATGTGAATTAAGAACAACTCCAAATGAGAGGAGAAAGTATCCAAGTGAATGCAATAGGTCTCCATATTTTCTAACACTGTGAGGAGATGAGCATCACATGAGCATGTGATCGAGTAGGAAGGAGGAGGAGGCCCGAGACTATGGAGAGAGAATTATTGATCTCTGTAATCTGATATATATTCCAAAATATCCAACAATTCACAAAATTTAATATCAATAAACTCATAAGAAGGAACTGACATTGAATCCCTAGCAGTAAATTTGAAAGAGACTTGAGATGCTTGATTTTTCACACCAAAACTGATAAGATCAGTTACAAGCATAAATGAGAGTCCTTGAAACTCTAAATTTGAACCAAATAAAGTGATATCATCTCCAATAATGTGGAACAAAACTTCCAAGTGCACCACTGAGATGGAAGATGCACAATTTTCTCCTTCTTCAACAAAACTCTGAGTATTAGTGCAAGTCATCAAGCATGAATTCACTAAAAGCACTATATCTTTGAGGGTGAATGGATCGATACCAAAATATGATATTTCTTCCATAACATCTAAAATATCACTTCTTTTTCACACTAGCAGCAAGATTGGAAAGAGAGGAATCGAATTTCTCTTTAGCTCCTTGACTAGTCACCAACGAACCTTACACAAAATTTAGGATAGAAGAATCACTAGAGAATGACTGAATGGAATGGAAGGGGATTTTTCCTTCAACAATGGAGGTTTGAATGTATTATTTTGTGTTAACTATATGAGAATATGATAAACCATAGATCTCATGAACTTCTAGCGCAATAGGAGAAGTAGTCACTACAAGGAGACTTTCATCAATTCAAATTGATTGAGTTGTAGATTATGTTATTTCTTCATCTTGAAAAAAATCATCTTCAGGAGAAATAATGGATATTGGAGTATCTTGCAAGGAGATTTTAGATGTGCCCTCCCAATGCTTTGTTCTAATCTCTTCAGTCTATTGGACAAATGCTCTTTCCAATCTGGACCATATTTCACTTGGAAATTCAACAACATCAATGAGATAGCGCATCCTAGGAGTAATGGCTAGACACATGGATATATATGCTATGTCACAGTTATTGAACCAAATAGACTTCTCATCATCGAAATATGGCATTGACATAGCTCCAATAGACACATAAAAGAGCTCATGGCTCTTGAGATATGCAACCATTTTCAATTTTCACTCAGCATAATTGAATGGTGATAGAGGAATTGATATCAAATCTATATTGAAGTTTTACAATAAAGTTTTTTGCAATTTTCTTCTTCAAATTCGAGAACAACTTTGAATCCAAGAAGTTGTACATGTAAATCAAATCATGTATGAAAGCTTAAATAAAAACCCAAAAATGTGATTAATGTCATGTTGACAATTCAGTCACAACTGAATCAAATTTTGTCGAAGACCCATTTGAGATATTGAAGAGATATTTCAAATCATATAAGGAACTTAACCTATCTCATCCTTTGGAGTGATAAATATCAAGACAAAATAGAGGGTACACATGAATGAGAGTTTTTGCAAATGTTCGATATTCAACTGAACATATCTCTCAAACCAAAGACTCAAATTGAATTCCACAAAAAATCCATTTTAGATCACGAAAAGAAATTTAAAAAAAGGCTATGGTAGTCCCTCTAATTTGATCTCTATAGGTCGTGGTACCTCTTACGACCTCTTCAAAGTTGGCTAATATTTTCAAATTTTGTTGTTGAAATTGTACCTGCAAAAATAATTCAATTTGACTTGAATTAGACCAAACAATCTCCACTTCGACATGTGCACTTTCTCTAGGTACTTCACACTTGGATAGACTTCTCTTAACAGAATCCAAAGGAAGCAAGGAAATGATTCCAGTATTTATGTGGAACCCATTGGATTTTGGTGCATCAATGGAAGCTTCTGAGGTTTGTAGCTGGCCTTGATGCCAGCTCTAATACCATGTAAAATTCAATGAAGCATAGGATCGTCAAGCCTGCAGAATTCAACTGGAGATTTGTAGAAGAGAGAGAAGCAATCAATAAACTCAGATCAATAATCCATGGAAAATAAAACACTCATGAAAACAATAATTGGAATAATTAATCATAATCCATTAATCAATATTAATCCACATATTCAGTAAATAATATGTAATACAATGGTAGTACATAGAGGAGAATCCAAATGCCTAAAGAAGAAGTTGAATCTACCAACATGGACTGACTCAGGAGATAACTCGGTTTGAGAAAATCACCATTAGAGATTTCTAATGCAACTCTGGATCACTAAAGGAGGTCACAACCAGATAATTAAAGAGGGTAGGTGAACAAAGGCACCTTAATTCCCTTGAATTATGGAAACTAGCACTAGAGACACTGGGAGTGATATAACTGATGGGGATTAGAGCACAACTAGACATAATTGAATACCTTCTAGATACAACTGCTAGACATTGTCGGTGGCACTCCGAGTGGGTTCCTAAATTATAAGGATTGATTCCTAGAGCAACAAATTCATGCATAGAGGCGCAGTAAGTGGTAGATGTCCACTTGATGTGTCGCCCATGCACTGGTGAAGTGATGAAGACCTCCTAAGCTACAGAAATAAAAAAATAGACTTATGTGGTCAAAGGGAGGATTAATAAAAATCCCAACACTTTGGTCCCACATATGTGTGCTCCAAAGTGTGTGACATGTTTTGAGAGGTTGTTTGTTGGAATTTATTATAGATGTACATGCATATCCTCAATTGTTGTTGGTGATTTATGCTCTTGTATTTGAATCACAAATAAACTAGTTGTTTCTTGACTCCTATGGTGCATAATCAAGTTGTACAAGTAGTATATGAATCAGGGATTACTACCAAATCTATTGTCACGGTATCTCATTAAGTGTATTGCATAACTATCAAGTAGAATTCTCTTGATACGTGGTTGTATTGCATCCCCATTTGAGAAAAGTGTTGGAAATTCCATGTTGAATAGACCCTTTATGTTGTACTAATTGACCAGTGAATATGAGCCAATATTTGGCCAATCAATTGTAGTAGGTGGAGCATTGGATGTAGTCTGAACAAATATTTTGATATTTTCCATTTCTCATTCTGTATGAGGCAATATGAAGGAAAAATAAGATAATGCTTGCACCGACTGGATAACAATGTGGTTATACAAATTAGGTATATTTCAATATGTACAAGAGGGAATACCAATGTTTATAGAAATAGAATGGAGTTGAGAAAAGACATCATTGCATGCTTCTGGAAGTGATGAAATTGAATTGTGGTCAAGTTAGACATCGCTATAGTGATGAATTTGAATTTGAACAATTTGTTGGGAGGAACTAATAGTGTGAACATTGTACTTGTATTGTCCACCATGAGCATTCCTAACCTAAAAAATTGTGGTAACATGAGCAATGAGCATTTCTTCAATTTGAGTAAGTATGGATAGTACAACGGGTTGGTCACCGGGGTCCATATTATTCCATTTGGATAATCGATGACCATTAGTTTTTTTATGGAATCTAGTGTAAATGTGTCCATTGAGAGATGTATGAGCAAGAATGCCAATATATGATTCCATACAAGTAGTACATGTATGCATGATAGACAAGGAAACAATATGTTTGTTGGAAGGTTGGGTATCATGTGGATGGCCATAATTTTTAAGAGTACTTGTTAGAAAATGAATAAGAGGTTGTTGCTTATTATGCATTGTAGTCTCTTGAAGTATCTTTAGTCCATATTTATTTTCAACATATCTTCTCCCGCATTATTCATTTTGTTGGAACTTAGATGTGGTATTGTAGTCATTGGGTCAACATATTTGTTTGTGACAATTTCTTTGTTCATTTATCTCTTCTTCTCTTGTTTATTTCTATAGCTTGGGTTGTATGTCGATGGTTGTTGTATTGATTCTTCCTATGAACCTCACACTCCAGAGACGATATATTTACTAGACATATTGGAATGCATTGTTGAAATATAGTAGGCATCTGTAGTGATTTTGAGAGCCTATCAAAAGTGGTCGGTATTGTTTGGAGAAGGAGGGCATTCTCTTCAAGATGAAAATCGTTGATCATGATTTCTATTGCAATATTTGAATTTGCTTGTAAGGAAACAAGTACATGATTTGTAAATATGTCTTATTTAATTTATATTGCATATAATTTCTTTGATATGATCTAATTTGACACATATTGGATTAATATTTCAAAAGGATGAAATTTTAATTTTAATATATGTTGGATATGAATTTGTAGGATGTGAAAAAAAACTAGCTTTATAATAGTGACATTTTATTAATATGTAATTGTACAAAGTAGGCCACAATAAAAATTCTTGCGTGGAAGAAAAAACATAACACGTGCCTTTACTATTTAGGCAACATTTCAGGGATATGCATATTTTCTTTTGGATTTTTTGTGCAATCCATTTTATCACCTGCAATTACAATGTTTTTTATTGGAAATGTTTCTTCATGTACTACTAGTTTGAACAAGTAAGTATTGAAGAATAACTTAGCAAATATATTTGTGGTCTCTTTGGTATTCCCTTCAAATCCATATTCAAACAACTTCTCAGTAGGTAAGTTGATAAGTTTTTCTACAATATCCTGAAATGCATTTACATTGATTTTGCTTGTTTGGTATTCAATGTTGAATTGGAAAATGTACTTGTATTCACATTCATAGAGATGTTGATTGCACATTTGGAAATTCCAAACACCATCCTCAATACGTGTGAGTTTTGTTTTGCACTTCTGGTCTTTAAATGTAACAGGACATGCCAACACAACAACAATTTTCTATATCCATAGAAGCAATAGTTGCCTTGACTAAAAGGTATGCAACTTTTGGCCCTGTACTGATTCCTTCATTTTTTATGGAATCCAACTTCTTTTATACAGAAGGATTCCATTCTGAAGCACCTTGTGCAGATAATGAGTGGCATTAAAGGATTGTTCCTAGTTTCTCAAACCAAGTTCGAAAATCTATAGTTTTTCAAACCGGGTTCGAAAATCCAAAGTTTATTTGAGACCATGATTGATGTAAATCTAGGATGAAAAGGTTGTAGGAATTGATATCTTATTAAAGTATGTTACTTTTCCATCCTTTAGATCAATTATTGGAAAGCTATTTGTGATGATATTACTATAGATTATGTTTATTGCATAATACCCCCATAATATGACCTTCGTAATATAACTTGACACGAGCCCTTATTTGAAGGGTTCTCTTATGTGTTTCCGTTCCATTTTTCCTTATGATGGTTACTAAAGGGTTAATGGATATAACAACTCCAATAATATCAACTATAGAGTTGTTGGTTAGAGTTGATAATTCTTTAATAGGATTCAAAATGAATTTATGGTTTGCAATTGAATGTTCATCTTGTAAGCTAGATTCAATGGTGGTGGTACTTCCAAGATTTATTTCCAAGTCATTTTTTAAATGATTGATATTTTTTGTTGCAAGTTTGATGATCCCTTTTGAGATTGTGTAAACTTTACCAATATATATGGAAGGATGAAAGTGTGTTTCATGGATATTGAAGTATGTAATACATCTATCACTGCATTCAATGTCAATAACATCAAATCTAATGACATATCCAAGCCCCTTGGCATTGTTGAAGGTGCGAATGTTAGTTTTTGAAAGGACTCTGATTTTCAATGTACATTTAGCACTTAAATTATTGTGCAAAGAGTGGGTAGTGTAAAATGTGGTTAGTGCATATTATATATGTGGTTTGGGTGGGATGTCGTAGAGAAAAAGGTAGTAGGAAAAAGTAGATAGGTTGAATACATAATTGATATGTCCTCGACATATATTTTTCATGTCAAGGTATTAGTTTTGGCTTAGGTTCAATTTAATTTTAAAATGGTAAAGGCCTCACTAAGGTTTGTTATTATATANCATACCCAAAATTAATGTGAGGTGTGTCACTTTAAATTCAACCACATATATGGATAATTTAGTATGTCACTTCAACCATTGGGTCTATTATTGCGCCCTAGTCTATCACTATGAATTACAAGGGAGCAAACCAAGGAAGCAATAAACACCAGAAAGCTAGTCAAAAAGAAATTTTGAAGTCCAATAGATTTTTGTATGTCACATTGTCTATCACCATGAATTCTTTGTGTGTTACAACACATTATAAATAAAACAAAAAACAAATGTTGTCATCCATGTAGCGAAGAAACACCTCCCCAAACGAGAAATTCTACATAACATCTAAATGAGAATAGAAAAATTGAGTCAAAAGAAGGTATAAAAAAATAGTAATTCATAATACCTCAAGAAATTGAGTCCAACTCTTGCATATTGATAGATCAAGTTGTGTGTCTTCCTTGAATAATTCGAAACATTAGAAAATAATTGTATGATGTCTGTTGTAGCAGTTAAAAGTCGCAACAAAAATTAAGAAACCAATTTACTATGCACCTTACTGTTGTATGTGTTGGGTATATGTTATATTCTTTGCATGTGCATATGGAGGGGAGGTGCGCATGTCAGCGCTGCAGCTCGGTGATCCCAAAGGCACCTTTGACGGAAACAGGCCGTAGGCCCTGTTTCCATTCGAAAATGGTCGTTAGGCCGTTTTTTATGCAAGCGTAGCGAGCAATTTTTTTTGGCTATTTATGGATTTTATGGCTATTTATAGCTGTTTGTGGCTATTTTCAGAAGTTGTCTAAAAATATGTAACTTAATCCCAATTAAGGGATTGGTGTCTTTTTCTAATCCAGGTTAACGGAGTAGGGTATTTGGATGTTGCGGAATACCTATATTTTGTATTGTGAGGATCTCATAATGTAATGAAGAGAAAATAGGAGGTGTGGCTCCAAGGTTTTCTGGTTTTCCCGGTTAAGGGTTTCCAGGGTAAATCTCTGTGTTTATGTGTGAATGATGTTATGATCTCTATTTTGCTTAAAAGAATCTGTATGCTTTGCTTCTTTGTACAGGTTTAAAACTTACATGTGGTATCAGAGCTCAATTTTGGCATCAGGGGGACGCCTTTGCTGCTAAGGGTTCAACGCATTTGATAGATCCCGGGTCTGTGATAAAACTGGGTTCAGTGGGAGCTTTGCAGTGTTGATTTGTGCATTGAAAGAAAATGGCGAGCACTTCAAGAATCGAGATCGAGAAATTTAACGGCCAGAATTTTGAGCTATGGAAGCTCAAAATGGAGGATCTTCTGGTAGATCGGGAATAGTGTATTGCTATGGATTCGGGCACGAAACCCACTGCAACGTCACAAGAAGATTGGGATAAATTAGAAAGAACGGTGAGGAGTACAATACGATTGTGCTTATCAGACTTTGTGTTGTTGAACGTATCTGGTGAAGATAGTGTAGTAAAGCTATGGGCAAAACTAGGGAGTTTGTATCAATCAAAATCCCTTGTGAACAAGTTGTTTCTGCAAAAGAAGTTGTTTCACCTCAGAATGGACGAGAATAACACTATAACAGAGCATTTGAATGTCTACAATACTCTGGTAAGTCAAATAACCTCTATTGGTATTAAAATGGCTGAAGAAGATAAATGTATTACATTATTGTGTTCTTTGTCGGATTCTTGGGACAACCTAATTGTTGCAATAGGTAGTTCTAGCTAGGCGACCTTAAAATTTGATGAAATTGTATCATCCCTACTATCATAAGAGATGAGGAAGAAAACCATGGATAATCATAGCATGGATGCCTTGTTTGTGAGAGGTCGCCCCCAGGAGAGAAACAAAAATAAAGGATTTGGGGGGAGGATCTCATAATGTAATGAAGAGAAAATAGGAGGTGTGGCTCCAAGGTTTCCTGGTTTTCCTGGTTAAGGGTTTCCAGGGTAAATCTCTGTGTTTATGTGTGAATGATGTGTTATGATCTCTATTTTGCTTAAAAGAATCTGTATGTTTTGCTTCTCTGCACAGGTTTAAAACTTACATGTGGTATCAGAGCTCGATTTTGGCATCAGGGGGACACCTTTGCTGCTAAGGTTTCAATGCATTTGATAGATCCTGGGTTTGTGATAAAACTGGGTTCAATGGGAGCTTTGCAGTGTTGATTTGTGCATTGAAAGAGAATGGCGAGCACTTCAAGAATTGAGGTCGAGAAATTTAATGGCCAAAATTTTGAGCTATGGAAGCTCAAAATGGAGGATCTTCTGGTAGATCGGGAACAGTGGATTGTTGTGGATCCAGGCACGAAACCCACTGCAACGCTACAAGAATATTGGGATAAATTAGAAAGAACGGCGAGGAGTACAATACGACTATGCTTATCAGAATCTGTGTTGTTGAACGTATATGGTGAAGATAGTGCAGTAAAGCTATGGGAAAAACTAGGGAGTTTGTATCAATCAAAATCCCTTGTGAACAAGTTGTTTCTGCAAAAGAAGTTGTTTCACCTCATAATGGACGAGAATGACACTATAACAGAGCATTTGAATGTCTACAATACTCTGGTAAGTCAAATAACCTCTATTGGTATTAAAATGGCTGAAGAAGATAAATGTATTACATTATTGTGTTCTTTGTCGGATTCTTGGGACAACCTAATTGTTGCAATAGGTAGTTCTAACCAGGCGACCTTAAAATTTGATGAAATTGTATCATCCCTACTATCATAAGAGATGAGGAAGAAAACCATGGATAATCATAGCATGGATGCCTTGTTTGTGAGAGGTCACCCCCAAGAGAAACAAAAATAAAGGATTTGGGGGGAGATCTAAATTTAAGGGTAGATCTAAATCCCCAGGAAAAGGAATAAGCAAGTGTTGGAAATGTGGTAAAGATGGGCACTATAAAAAGGATTGCAGATCTAAGAATGTTGAGAAAGCAAAGGGATATGAGGATACCCCTTCCACAAAGGTGAAGAACTCCTCAGAAGGAGGGGATGTGTACCTAGTTTCCACGGGTAATCCTTCAGAACGTGATACATGGCTGATTGACTCAGGTGTCATGTCATATGACCCCTCATAGGGAGTGGTTCTGTGAATATGAAAAGTATAATGGAGGAGATGTGTACTTGGGAGATGACTCACCAGCTAGTATCATTGGACGTGGTAGAGTCAAGCTAAAACTAAAGGATGGAAGGATTAGAACTCTGCCTGGAGTGCTACACATTCTAAATCTAGCAAGAAACTTGATATTTGTTAGAAAGATGGATGTTGCAGGTGTAAAGACTATGTGTGGAGATGGTGGTTGAAAAATGGTTCGAGGATAAATGGTATTGATGAGGGGAGTTCAGTATGGAACTCTGTACAAACTATTGGGAAAAACCATCATTGATGAATGTAACAATTCTGTTGTGCTGGAGGAAGGAGGTAAAGATGACAAAACCCTGACTGCATCAGGAGGAAAGACAATGTTGTGGCATAAAATAATGGGGCATATCAGAGAAAAGGGACTTCAAGCATTACAAGGTAAAGGTATGGTTGAAGGTATGACTAATTTCACTCTAGATTTTGATTTCTGTGAACATTGCATATATGGAAAAAAAATCGAGTAAGATTTGCATCTAGTGCTACAAGAGCAAAGGGAATTCTAGAATTAATACATAGTGATGTGTTTGGACCTGTTTCTGTTCCATCATTAGGAAAATATGTGTATTATGTTTCATTTATAGATGATTTCTCAACATATGGATTTATTTCCTTCGAAATAAATCTGAAGTATTTGCCAAGTTTAAAGAATTTAAGGCTCTTGTAGAAAATCAGTCAGAAAAGAAAATAAAGGTGTTGAGGATAGATAATGGTGGAGAGTTTTGTGGGAATGAATTCAAGGACTTTTATAAGAAGTGTGGAATAGCAAGGCAAAATACTACTCCATACACACCTCAACAGAATGGATTTGCTGAGAGAATGAATAGGACCTTGATGGAAAAGGAAAGGAGCATGCTAAGTAGTGCTGGGATAGGACAAGAATTCTGGGCAGAAGTAGTGGAGACAACATGTTACTTGGTAAATCGATCACCCACATCAGCATTGATTGATAAAACTCCACAAGAGGTATGGACTGGTAAGAAACCCTCTATTAAGCATTTGAAAGTTTTTGGTTGTGATGCTTATGTACATGTTCCAAAGGAGAAAATGAGCAAGTTGGATAAAAAAGTTGAGAAGTGTATCTTTATTGGATATAAAGATGGTATGAAAGGGTATAAGCTTTGGAATCCTATAACTAAGAAGACTATTTACAGTCGAGATGTTGTGTTTCGAGAGGTCAAAGAAGTCCCCAGATAGGAAGTGAATCCAATGGAAAAGGAACCAGAGAAAATAGATTTTAAGTTAGAAGGTGAAGAATCTGACTCAATAGAAGAAGCAGAATCAGAAGAAGAAGAACCTCATACTCTAGTTTTGAGGAGATCATCTCGAGAAATAAGGAAACCAGAAAGGTATTCCCCTCCTAATTTTCGCTGTCATTTTACTATGTCTATTACTGATGATGATCCTAGAAACGTGAAGGAAACTGTTAATTCAGAGGATAGTGATCTCTGGAAAAAGGCCATGGATGAAGAAATGGATTCCTTGGACAAAAATGAAGCTTGGAAGCTATTCCAATTACCAGCTGGGAGAAAAGCCTTTGGGAGCAAATGGCTATTTAAAAAGAAGTTGAATGCAGAAGGTAAAGTGGATAAGTATAAAGCCCGCTTGGTAGCAAAGGGATATTCTCAGGTAGAGGGGATTGATTTTGGTGAAATATTTTCTCCAATTGCAAAATTAACTTCTATTAGATTTCTTCTTTCTATTGCTGTTGCTTTTGATCTTGAAGTAGAGAAAATGGATGTGAAGACAACGTTCTTACGTGGGGATCTGGAAGAAGAAATATACATGAAACAACTAGAAGGGTTCATGGAAAAGGGAAAGAAGGAGTTGGTATGTAAACTAAAGAAGTCCCTTTATGGTCTAAAGCAATCTCCAAGGATGTGGTACCAAAAGTTTGACACATACATACTTGGATTGGGGTTTGTGAGAAGCAAATCTGATCATTGTGTATATTCCAAACAGGTTGGTGATCACTTCATTAACATAGTTCTGTATGTTGATGACATGTTGTTGATTGGAAACAACAAAGATGTTATAAAGGAGGTGAAGTCTCAACTGTCCTCCTCCAAGTTTGATATGAAATATCTCGGTGACACAAAATTCATTCTGGAAATGGAGATAAGAAGAGATCGCGCAAACAAAATGATCAATTTAAATCAAAGAAAATATGTTGAGACGGTACTACAGAGATTTAACATGTAGGAAAGTAAGTCGGTCAAGGTTCCTATTCCTGTAGGTGTAAAGTTATCTATAGAGCAGTGTCCCAAGACACATGAAGAAGAAGAAGACATGTCACGGGTTCCATATGCCAGTGCAGTTGGTAGTTTGATGTATGCTATGGTCTGTACAAGACTAGACATTGCTCATGCAGTGGGAGTTTTGAGCAGATATATGTCAAAACCAAAAAAGGAGCATTGGACAGTTGTAAAGAGGGTCTTCAGATATTTGCGTGGCACCACAGATTATGCAATCTGCTACCAAGGAAGGCCTAGACCAGACAAAGTAATAAATGTACATGGATTTGTTGATGCAGACTGGGCTGGAGACCTTGATCATAGAATATCTACAAGTGGGTATGTGTTTAACCTATTTGGAGGAGCTATCAGTTGGATGACCAAGAGACAAGCTCTAGTTGCACTCTCAACTGCAGAAGCTGAATACATGGCAGCCACTCATGCAAGCTAAGAAGCTGTGTGGTTGCAAAGATTGTGTTCGGGTATTGGGTTTGTACAGAAAGGTGTAAGGTTAGAATTTGATAGCCAAAGGGAAATCTTCCTGGCCAAGAACCTTGCTTATCATGCTAAGACAAAGCATATTGAGGTGCAATATCACTTTGTGAGAGATATGGTTGAAGAAAAGAAGGTGCTGCTTGAGAAGGTTGACACAGTGAAAAATGTTGCAGACTCATTAACAAAGTCCGTGAGTACACATAAATTCTCTTGGTGTAGAGAATCTATGGGAATTGATGCCCTGAACCTGTGACTGTATGAGTACATGACTCATTGCTATGCAAAGGAAACAACAAGTGGGAGAATGTTGGGTATATGTTATATTCTTTGCATGTGCATATGGAGGGGAGGTGTGCATGTCAGCACTGCAGCTCGGCGATCCTTGAAGGCACCTTCAACGAAAATGGCCATTAGGCTGTTTCCAATGCGAGCACAGCGAGCAATTTTTTTTGGCTATTTATAGCTATTTGTGGCTATTTTTAGAAGTTGTCTAAAAATATGTAACTTAATCCTGGTTAAGGGATTGGAGTCTTTTTCTAATCCGGGTTAATGGATTAGGGTATTTGGATGTTGCGGAATACCTATATTTTGTATTGTGAGGATCTCATAATGTAATGAAGAGAAAATAGGAGGTGTGGCTCCAAGGTTTTCTGGTTTTCCCGGTTAAGAGTTTCTAGGGTAAATCTCTGTGTTTATGTGTGAATGATGTGTTATGATCTCTATTTTGCTTAAAAGAATCTGTATGATTTGCTTCTCTGCACAGGTTTAAAACTTACAGCATGGATTAGAGAAGATTGGTCAGTAGCTGGGTCACTACCATCTAAAACTCTGGCCCATGCCTCTCCAACTACTAAAAACATGTGTTCTTTACTAAGAACAAAAAATCTAAGAGCATTATGCATGTGTATGGATTTATCCTCTATACCTTTTTCAAAAACCAACTCTATTACATCATTTTAACTCATTCCACTCATTAAAATGACCTGCAAAACATCACATGTAAGGTAGTACAAAATAAATCAACCAGTATAATTGACACCATAATTTTATTTACAGCAAGGTGTGGTTTGCTTGTACTTTACACTCATTAGTTGAAAACTAAAAAACTAGATCGAATCACTCAGAAGATGATATCATATATAACACTTTTATCACTCAAGTGTGTCTCCTAGCATAACTTAAAGAAGAGAATAAACTTTGGATAATTCTTCTTCGCACGATTTCACCAACGATCATGCCCACCACGATTAACAAAAAAATATATATTAGTGCATTTTTATCACTATGTAAACATGGTGCATATGAATACTATGTGGTGCTTCTAAAAGAGTAAAATGTGTAGTCGTTTCCATCACGAACATTAATTTGATAATGATAAACTAAAGGGGGTCCCTCAAACCTATGTAGGAGGATCACTCAAGAAATTCCACCTTTTAAAAATATAATTTCTATGGTCCAAAATGATCATAGAAGCTTCGAATATGTGTGTTGATGCAACACCAAAAAATTCGCCTCATCTCAACAAATTACCTTCAAATTCCAAATCCTTCCTTCCTTCTCCAGTTGCATGCCTTCTCCTACTTTGTTAGACAAATTTGAGGAAGAATCATTTGGAATGCTCTCATCCTATACTACAACATCATGCTAAAATTTGTTGCATCCCATTTTAGGTCAAGAGTTTGTAAAAACCATATATGTCGACTTTTGTGTTGGCCAGTCAGGAAATATGGAGGAGGGAAATAAGAGTGATCCATTGATTCCAGTGCAATGACTTCAGCAAAATAACAATGAAAGAAAGGGTCATATGGGAATTATCCATGCTATTGTCTATAGGTTGAACATCTAACATCCAAGAAACTAAGATAAAGATAAGGTTTGCTGAGATTCTGCAATGAAGATTCATGGCATCTAGTGGAGAATCTACGGTGAGATAATTAATTGTTGACGTTTCGAACCAAGCGTGGTTCATCTTCAGGACATAACGATGCCTGGCGATTGTTCATCTTTGATTGGTGCATTAATACAGAAACTGTTTCTTTAAGAGGGCTGACACGGTTTGTCTTGTAAAAGGTTAGTTTTTTAGGGTTACAATGTTTTTATTATTTAAAACCCTAATTAATTTTGTTTTTAAGATTAAAATCCCAAGGTTAGGGTAGAGAGGTTTGTTTAAGATGAATTTTAAGGTGTAGTTAATAAATTTATCAATTTCAAAATCAAAATTTTTTATTAAAAATTTTTAATAATCAAAATTTTATCAAAATTTTATCTAATAATTATTAAATTGAAATTTTATTTAATAATTAAATTATATTATATTAATGTATTTGTTTAAAGTATAACTTTATAAACTTTATGATTTTAATTTTAATTTTTTATCAAATTAATATATTTAAACTTCAATTAACTTTTGTAAATTTATTGTAGTTGTGATTTTTATTAAAAAATTCCAATATAGTAAAAATTATGTTATTATATAGTAGTAATTTTAATAATAATTAATTCTTATCTTACATTTTTAAAAATTAATTCTAATCTTAGATTTTTATCTTTAGAAAAAGATAGTTAGGGGAATTAATCTATTTTATTACGTTTAATTATTAGGTATTGATTATAATTATAATTATAATTATTTTATTTAAATTTTTAGGTTTTTTTTTTAATTTTAAGTTTAATTTTTAGGTTTTTAAGTTTTTAACTTAGTTAAGTTAGGCAACCACGATCGACTAATGGATAGGACGTCATCTCTATTTAGGCACTTAGGGTTTTTTACTATCTCAATAGCCTCTCTAATTCTTCTCCTTGACCAGTTGTCAACTTGTGCTAACACCTGCATATCCTCAATTTTAATTAGGTGTTTTGTGTTATGCGAGTGTTCCGCTAAGGCTGACTTGTGGGTTCTATTGAGATGGATATCTGCACAGTGTTCTTTAACCCTAGTTCGGATGGACTGTCCTGTTTCACCTATGTAGGCTTCCCCACACTCACAAGGAATGAGGTAAACCCCCTTTTTAAGACTCGGGTCTACAGGATCTTTTACTGACCTAAGCAACTTTCTGATGTTGTTGGGTGGGGAAAACACTGAGTCGATGTTCTTCTTTTTCAGATGTTTGGCTATTTTGTTTGTAGTCCCTTGAATGTAAGGGAGAAATGCCTTATGATCCCCGACTTTCTTCTCTTTAAAAGCAGCCTTAGGTCTGTTTTCTTGGGCTTTTGTAGTTCTTTCGAGGGCTTCGTTGATTTGACAAATTCGTTGATCATTTGAACAGCCAAACCGATTCCATCAAATTCACAAAAGAGTTTGATGAGAACCATGCACTTCCCTTTCTGGATACACTAGTCATCAGGAAAGAGGATGGAGGCATAGCCCATAAGGTTTATAGGAAGAAAACCCATACAGAACAATACCTTCACACTCTCTCACACCATCACCCAAACTAGAAGATGGGGGTTCTTAACACTCTGTTCACTAGAGCCCTAAGGATCTCTGATAATGATCACCTAGACTCCAAGCAAGAACACCTGTGCAATGTTTTTCTTAGCAATGGTTATAGCCTAGCTCAAATCAACAAAACCCTTGAAAGAACTACAAAAGCCCAAGAAAATGGACCTAAGGCTGCTTTTAAAGAGAAGAAAGTCGGGGATCATAAGGCATTTCTCCCTTACATTCAAGGGACTACAGACAAAATAGCCAAACACCTGAAAAAGAAGAACATTGACTCGATGTTTTCCCCACCCAACAACATCAGAAAGTTGCTTAGGTCAGTAAAAGATCCTGTAGACTCGAGTCTTAAAAAGGGGGTTTACCTCATTCCTTGTGAGTGTGGGAAAGCTTACATAGGTGAAACAAGACGGTCCATCTAAACTAGGGTTAAAGAACACTGTGCAGATATCCGTCTCAATAGAACCCACAAGTCAGCCTTAGTAGAACACTCGCATAACACAAAACACCCAATTAAAATTGAGGATATGCAGGTGTTAGCACAAGTCGACAACTAGTCAAGGAGAAGAATTAGAGAGGCTATTGAGATAGTGAAAAATCCTAAGTGCCTAAATAGAGATGACGGCCTGTCCATTAGTCGATCATGGTTGCCTAACTTAACTAAGTTAAAAACTTAAAAACCTAAAAAATAAACTTAAAATTTAAAATTAAAACCTAAAAATTAAAACTAAAATTTAAATAAAATAATTAAAATCAATACCTAATAATTAAACGTAATAAAATAGATTAATTCTCTAAACTATCATTTTTTAAAGATAAAAATCTAAGATTAGAATTAATTTTTAAAAATCTAAGATAAGAATTAATTATTAATAAAATTACTAAAGTTAAAAATCTAAGTTAAAAATTAATTATTAATTAAAATCTATAATAAGAATTAATTATTATTAAAATTACTACTATATAATAACAAAAATTTTACTATATTGGAATTTTTTAATAAAAATCAGAACTATAATAAATTTACAGAAGTTAATTGAAGTTTAAATATATTAATTTGATAAAAAATTAAAATTAAAATCATAAAGTTCATAAAGTTATACTTTAAACAAATACAATAATATAATATAATTTAATTATTAAATAAAATTTCAATTTAATAATTATGAAGATAATATTTTGATAAAATTTTGATTATTAAAAATTTTTAATAAAAAAATTTGATTTTGAAATTGATAAATTTACTAACTATACCTTAAAATTCATCTTAAACAAACCTCTCTACCCTAACCTTGGGATTTTAATCTTAAATTAATTAGGGTTTTAAATAATAAAAACATTGTAACCCTAAAAAACTAACCTTTTTTTTTTAAATGTGGTTCACCATTTGTAAGAGGGCTACTCCACGGAAAATTCCAATACCTGATATTCAAACTGAATCAAGGTATGGTCAAGCTCATCATTCACAACATTTATTACAAAGGGCTCCACAAG
>LPNX010937552.1:638675-735825 GCA_001517045.1 Pseudotsuga menziesii
GATGAACAATCTCCAGGCATCGCTATGTCTTGAAGATGAAACACGCTTGGTTCGAAACGTCGACAATTAATTATCTCACCGCAGATTCTCCACTAGATGCCATAAGATAAAGATGTCCGAATACTTTTTCCATCACTTGTTTTAACTTGAAAACTCCAAAGATATTCCTAGCATCTTGTTGATATGAATATGGAACATCATATCAACATCAAAATCCAAATGTAAAGCATTGTTGCATGGGTGATAATAATTTTAGTTGCATTCCTATGCATCCAAAAGCATATGTATTAAAATTTGTCTTAAAATCCAAAAGCATATATATTAAAAATTATGGATGCCATGTACATTGCATAATTACCTTATTAACATTACATCCTACCAAAGTCATATTTTTAAAATTTTAAGGGACTTGCTGCGCAATCGCCAACAATCGCATGCTAAGGGACTTATTTCTTTGACAAAATAACATGCCTCTTATGCCTTGGCGTCTTTGAAACAAATAAATGGTCGACATTTAAAAGAAATAAAATTAGTACAAACTCAAAATACGAGATTTGGGATTTAGAAAGATTTTTAACTCAATCGTCAGAAGCCAAACCTATGTCACTCTGAAAAGCTTTGCAGCCATAAAAAATTGAAGAAAACAAACCAACCTTCATTGGGGATTCACATTGTTCGGGAAGACAACTGTGATAGTATTCTCCATAAGAACCTAACTAACCCTACAAAATATATGGAGAAGAAAATTTTCAGCTATAAATATTTTAAACAAAACCTTTACTAACACTATGCATGGTTGTAGTTATACTTAATATAGATTCCCATTTTATGGTGCCTGTGGATGCCATGTTAAACTAAATCGCGACTTTGTAACCCACTTCATGCTAGTCATAGTCTCAAAACTCATCATAAGACAGGTCTTGATCTCTAAAGTTGACGTACTCTATAAAATCTTGTCACTTTATTTGGTTCAAGGTGTGTTCCTTACTCTTCATTTTTTGTTGTTGAGATACACACGTCAAACAATGGTGATCGATCTATGTCACGTCCCCTCCCTTCTACATTATCATATAAGGGAGGAACGTGACTTCACTAGCTATGATATCACGATGTCACGTCCCCTCCCCTTTATAGGGAGGAGAACGTGAACGACTACTTGCTCTGATACCATAATGTCCATGTACCAACGTGTCCATACACATGACTGCTATGCGTAATAATTTAAACTTTATTATTTATTTCTCTTTAAGCACAGTCATGGGTCATGTTCATCCTTTAACATTCATGGTTAAGCATAAACACCACTATAACAGTCATTCTGCGGCAGACAAATCCACTCTGCAACCAGAAAAGTCATTTCCACACTGAAACTAACTTTTTCGCCTTCTGCCTTCTGCCTTCCAATGTCCGACTTTGGGTAGCAGGAATCCTGAAATGTGGTATGCTCACTTGTCACTTTTCCACTTTTCGACTTCCGACTTCTCGACTTCTAATTTCTGACTTCAGGCTTCGGACTTCAGAAATACTGAGATACAATACCTTTACTCATTCATTTTCAACTTTCCGACTTCCAACTTCCAACTTCAGACTTCAAAAATCCCGAGATACGATATCCTTAATCGTTCGCTTTCCGCTTTTTCGCTTCCGAATTCAGAAATCCTGAAATATGATACCCTTACTCATTCTCTTTCCGCTTTCCAAATTCTGACTTTCTGATTTCCGTGGGATGACTTCGGAATGCAGAAATCCACGAAATTACTACTTTATCTTTCAGTTTCCTTCTTTCCGACTTCTGACTTTTCGCTTTCTGCGGGTCGATAGCGGGGTGCCAAAAAATGACTTTTTGCCTTAACCTTTTTTTGTTTTGTCGATTTCTTCCTTTCGCAGCGGGATCGGGGTGCGAAAATTCAACTTTTTCCTTATCATTTTTTGCATTTTTCACTCCTTCTGACTTCTAACTTCCACCTTCTACAGGAGGATTCTAGAGGGCGGAAAAAAAACACTTTTCCTTAAGATAGCCGCATTTCTAGCTCTCTAGCCAGGTATCCAACCTACATGATCATAAGCAAAATGCGGTGGGAAAACACAAGGCATATACAAATGCAAAATGTAGAGATAATTAACAACAGTAAACTCTACTTAAATATTTAATAATCATTCAACATCATCAGTACATTCATAAGCAAATACATTGCAGAAATAATACAATAGAGAATACTTATCTTGAAGATGAAGCTGTCCCGCAACTAACTATGTCGCTACAATGTTCCACCCAACCATAGGCCAGTTGTGTTCATTAATCTCTCAACACAACGGCCACCCTCAAGTTGGGCATGATTTCCACAATGAATTAGGGAACAACAAGCTCACACATATCCAGAACATATCAAACACAGCTAATACAACCTACATTTGGGTTTATCAGACTGTCCAACCAAGCCAATACACAATTGGGTTTATTAGGCTATAGGAAAACAAGTCAATACATTGTTGGGTTTATCAGGCTACTCAGCTAAGCAAGCTAACAGTTGGGTTTAGAAGTCAAGCCAACATTCACATTGAGGACCAACCAAGTCAACTGACAGATGGGTTTATCAAGATACTTAGCCAATCCATCTCACTGCTAGATTTATTAGGCTACTCAGCCAAGCCAGCTAATAGTTGGGTTTATTAGGATGTCCATCCAAGGATCACACATGGCCAAATGCCCATCAAGACACAACCAAGCCAACACACTGTTGGGTTTATCAGGATTCTTAGCCAAGCCAATATATGATTGGTTTTATCAGGATTCCCAGCCAAGCCAATATACCATTGGGTTTATTAGGATGTCATCCAAGCCAATCTACATTTGGGTTTATCAGGCTGCTAAGGCATTGGAAAGGTAGACTGGCTAAGCTAGTGGCTCATTCACAGAGCTAGGGACACCTCCACAAGATCTATCTGGCCTGGAATCCATAATACCTTTACACCCAACACAAGGAAGTATCCCCTTCTCTGCTACACAGTCCCTCGAGATATACCTTCCCTTCCAGTGTTCTTCAGGATGTGCGTAGAAGATTCACCATCCACTCTTCTATTTTTGTGAGGTTCCTCTCTTCAATAGGTTTATCAATCCAATTTGGTGTCTCTTCCACTCCTAAGTATTGCATACAGTTTAGACCCAAACCAGGGCACACATAACAACAAACCACAGGAGACACAACAACACAGGGCTACACTCTGTAGCACAGACAACCAGGATTCCATACCACTCACTTTGCAACACAAGAGAAACAAGGTTTCACTTGTACACAAGAGACCAGGGTTCCATACCACTCTATAACAGAGAAAAACACTGCAAAAATGCGTAGCAATACTCTGATAGCTCTCACTGCGCGAGGAGGAAGAACTCTACATGAATCCCAAATAATTGAATCCTGCGTGAATGAGGATAACACTACTAAACAACTTGTTCTGTGACTCAGGATAGTGAAACATAATGAATCAAAATGGAATGGAAGAATGACCAAAAGAGTTCTGGGTGACTCAAGAAAAATGAAGGGATGGGAATGCATTCACGTGATTACTTTCTTCAGAAGAAAGAATGCGGCTTCCCCCAAGATGGAGATTTAATCAGACTACAGGTTGGCTCAGTCACGAAACCGACTGCCATGCCTCGATCTTCTAGAGAAATTAACTGCCTCAACTGATATTTTGGATGGTTTAAATGATTGAGTATAGAGGAAAAAAAGGGTAGATGAGAGCTTATGGTTTCTCTCATCGACATTTGGTCTCACCCTATTGGCTCAAGGGTTTGGTTAACTTCCCTCCCTATTCCTTGTGAAATCATGCCCCCATCTCTTTCGTTGTAGTGCATAGCTAGTTGTGGTATTTTATTAAATTGTATATTTACATGATACCTCAAAATATAATGTTCTTGACCAACACGAGAACCATCAGCATCCACCTAGATTGTCGATACATAAAACACCAAATCAATGGCAGGGCCTTGTCCTTGAGCTCATCGCCATGATTTAAATACAATATATACGTCATGTATTATTTTAATACCATGGGGTGAAAACCAGGGTATTACATTTCCCTCCCCCTTACATTAACATTATCCTCAGTGCTCTGCAAAATTGAACAAAAATGGATGTGCCAATCTCATGGCATCCTCCTGCTCCCACGTAGCCTCATCGGGACCGTAGTTCCTCCAGTGCACCTTTACCTGTCCAATAGCTCAATTCTGGGGCACTGTGGCCTTCTTGTCGAGGATGCACAATGGCTCGATTTGGAACTCTCCCTCGGGTTCCACTTGAATCGCGTCCCAATTTATCACATGGTTAGGGTCATGTGCATATTTCTTAAGCAAAGAAACATGAAAAACATTATGAGCTCTAGTGCTAGTAGGAAATGCAAGTCTATATGCAACTAGCCCTATTCTTTCAAGCACTTCAAAAGGACCACAATATCTATGTGACACCTTGGCACAAATTCCAAGCTTCAAGGAACTCTTCCTTGGCCTCATTCTAAGGTAAACATGATCCACAATACTGAACTCTCTATGCACTCTATGCTTGTCTGCATAGATTTTATGTCTATCTTGGGATGCTTTTAGGTTATTCCTTATCTTTACAACCTCTTGCTCCATTTCCTTGAGCAATTATGGACCAAGCACAATCCTATATTAAAATCCATGGAAATGACTTCCCATTTCCATTTTGAAACTGGAAAAGGTTACAATAAACTTGTTGGGTGTTGGTGCTCAACCTTCACCTACTGACATTTCATGCACTTAGAAATATACTCAGCAATGTCCTTTTTCATTCCTAGCAAAAAATACTGCTTTCTGGCTGTAGCAATTGTTTTTTGATATCCTGGATGACCAGAATATGGAGCTTAATGGATCTCATCCATAATAATTCTCCTCAAGTCTACTACATTTGGAATATAATTTGTGTTCTTATAAGTAAGAAGTTCATCTTCTTCCAATTTATATCCCTCATACTTCCTTTTAAGGCTTTGTTGCTGCAACTTGGCCTTTATCTGCACGTACATTTCATCCTCAGTAATATGGTTAGTAATCTGCTGTCTCAAATGTCGTTGGAAAATACTAAGAGATGCCACATGCATTTCATGCACCTTCCTACTGAGTGCATCAACCACTTTATGTTAATTTTCTTTTATGTGTTTGATTTCAAAATCAAACTCACACAAAAATTCCAGCCAGCTAGCTTTCCTAGCATTTAGAGTTGGATGATCAAACAAGTATTTCAGACCACAATGGTATGTCCTTAGCTCAAATTTTCTTCCCATTAAGTAATGTCTCCACATCTTGAGAGCATGTACTATGGTTGCAAGTTCTAGATCATGAATAGCATAGTTCTCCTCATGTTCCTTCAACTTTTTGGACTCATACCGTACCATGTGGTTGTCTTGCACAAGAACGCCTCCAAGTCCTTGATTACATGCATCAGTACACACCACAAAGTCTTTTTATGGGTCTGCAATTTCCAAAATTGGTGCACTTGTGGGAATATTCTTCAACTGCTAGAAGCTTTCTTCACATATTGGTGTCCATTCAAACTTTATCCCTTCTTTTGCAAAGAAGTGATTGAATGTGCGAACTTGGAGAATCCTTCAATGAACCTCCTGTAGTACCCTGCAAGTCCCATAAAAGATATCACATCTGTCACATTTCTTGGAGTTGGGCATTTCATAATGGCCTCAATCTTCTGAGCATCCACATATATGCCCTCCTCTGAGATAATGTGACCCAAATAATGAATTTTATTTTTATAAAAGTCACATTTGCTCAACTTTTCATACATCTTATGTTCCCTTAGAAATTTTAATACCATTCTGAAATGTTCTTCATGCTCTTCTCCATTTTTAGAATAAATAAGAATGTCATCTAGGAAGACAAGAAGAAACTTGCCAAGATACTTGCTGAAAAAACTATTCATGAGACACATGAATGTAGCTGGTGCATTTGTGAGACCAAATGGTGTCTCATATTGTGAGTTTGGATATTCATAAGAAATCCTTTCTTATTTCCTCTTCTAGAGTTTGAGGTTCATCAAAATCTATCTTGTCTTTATACAATTGAGGTATCAAACATAGAAAACATTGAATTTTCACTTTATCATCTCTGATATACTTGACATACCTCAATAGTTCCAAGAATTTATTTGCATATTCTTCCATGGTCAACTGTACCAATCTCATTTCATGGAACTCTTTGATCTTATCATCATTGTACCTATCAGAGAGGTACTTCTGCTTGAAATATTTCTTGAATTATTTCCACACAATATTTATTTCAATGATCTTCTTTACTTTCCTGAGGTGCTCCCACCATATAGATGTTATTCCATTTAAGTTGAAGATAACTACCATTGCATTCATATTTCTAGAGTACTCTTGGACTTGGAAATACTTTTCATCCCAAGAAGCCAAGCTTCAGCTTCTTGACTAGATTTTACCTCACCATTAAAGGTAGGAGGCCTTGCCTTCTTAAATTCATCACGTGAACTGTTCTGGTAACATCTCTTTATCTTATTCATGTGATAAGAACCCCCAATGGATCCTTCAGAGTCATATGATCCACTAGAATACCTTTTTCATCTTCTGGAATTGCTCCTACTTCCTTCTGGATTTACTGCTTGATTCCCAGAGTTTATCTGCCTTTAGATGTTTGTCAAACTATGCAGCATGGATGCATTCAACTGATTCTTCTCTTTCTGAGCTTTAATCATTCTTTCATTGTCTTCTCTGCAACTTTGCAATCCCACCCTTAGGCTTCTCATTGTGGCTGCAATATCTAAGGGAGTCTCTTGATATCCTCTTCCATTGGATTACGTTTCAACATTTCCAACTCGAATGTTTTCTCCCATAGCATGTGGCTCAAGCTCATAGGGATCTTGTGCATCATTCATGCTTTTGATTCTCATGGATGAGCCAAAACCGTAACTTTTCTAATTGCACTATGACTTAGCAAAATTTGTTAATAAACACCATTGTTAGTTGCATGACAATCTCATAATTTAAAACCCACTTGCCGACTGTTCATTGCAGTTTTTTTTCTCTCTGCAAAGTATCCAACTTATTCCATTTAGGCGCAATGTTGAAACCAATAGCTCTGATACCACATTGTCATGTCCCCTCCCCTTTACATTAGCATATAAGGGAGGAATGCGACTTCAATAATCTCTCTGATACCACGATGTCACACCTCCTCCACTCTATAGGAAGGAGAATGCAAACGACTACTCGCTCTGATACCATAATGTCCATGTACCCACATGCCCATACACTTGACTGATATGCATAATAATTTAAAATTTATTATTTATTTCTCTTTAAACACAGTCATGGGTCATGTTCACGTTTAACATTCATGCTTAAGCATAAACACCACTGTAAAATTCATTCCGCAGTGGAAAAAACCACTCTGCAACCAGAAAAGTTGTGTCTGCACTGAAACTGAATTTTTTGAATTCCATCTTCCGACTTCCGATTTCTGACTTCGCGTAGCAGGAATTCTGAAATGCGGTATGCTCACTTTTCACTTTTTCACTTTTCGACTTCCAACTTCCGATTGCCGACTTCGGGCTTCAGACTTTAGAAATCTCGATATATAATACCTTTACTCATTCACTTTCTGCTTTCCAACTTCCGACTTCTGACTTTCGACTTCGAAAATCCTGAGATACGATACCCTTACTTGTTCTCTTTCCTCTTTTCGACTTCGGACTTTGGAAATCCCGAGATATGATACCTTACTTGTTTGCTTTCCGCTTTCTGACTTCCAACTTTTCGCTTTCTACAGCCGGACTTGGGATGCAAAAGTCCACAAAATGACTACTTTATCTTTTGGTTTCCTGCTTTCCGCTTTCTACGGGCTGATACCAGGGTGCAGAAAACTGAATTTTTTCCTTAACCTTTTTTTGTTTTGCCAATTTCCACCTTTCGACTTCTACCTTCTGCAGCGGGCTCGGGGTGTGGAAATCCAACTTTTGCCTTATCTTTTTCCCATTTTTCCATCCTTCCGACTCCCGACTCCTGCCTTTCGCATGCGGATTCTGAAGTGCAGAAAAACACATTTTTCCTTAAGATAGCCGCATTTCTGACTCTCTAACCAAGTATCTGACCTCCATGATTATAAGAAAAATGAAGTGGGAAACACAAGGCATATACAGATTCAAAACACAAGGAAATTTAATGACAGTAAACTCTACTTAAATCTTTAATAAGCATTCAACATATCAGTACATTCATAAGCAAATACATTGTAGAAATAATACAACAGAGAATACTTATCTTGAAGATGAAGTTGTCTCGCAACTAGCTATGTTGCTGCAACGTTCCACCCAACCATAGGTCAGTTGTGTTCATCAATCTCTCAAAACAACTTCCACCCCTGAGCTGGGCATGATTTCCACAAGGAACTAGGGAACAACAGGCTCACACATAGCTAGAATATATCAAACACAATCAAGCCAACCTACAGTTGGGTTTATCAAACTGTCTAGCCAAGCCAATACACAACTGGGTTTATTAGGCTGGAGGAAAACAAGCCAATACACTATTGGGTTTATCAGGCTACTCAGCCAATCCAACTAACAATTAGGTTTATTAGACTGCAGGAATTCAAGCCAACATTCACATTGAGGACCATCCAAGACAACTAACATATGGGTTTATCAAGCTACTCAACCAATCCATCTCACTACTAGGTTTATTATCCTACTCAGCCAAGCCGGCTAATAGTTGGGTTTATCAGGTTGTCTAGCCAAGCATCACACATGGCCAAATGCATATCAAGACATAGCCAAGCGACCACATCGTTGGGTTTATAAGGCTTCTCAACCAAGCCAATATATGACTGGGTTTATTAGTCTGCCTAGCTAAGCCAATATACCATTGGGTTTATTAGGTTGTTATCCAAGCCAATCTACGTTTGGGTTTATTAGGATGCTAAGGTAGTGGAAAGGTAGAATGGCTAAGCTAGTGGCTCATTCACGGAGCTAGGGACACCTCCACAAGATCTATCTAGCCTGACATCCACAATACCTACACACCCAACACAAGGAAGTATTCCCTTCTCTGTTACACAGTACCTCGGGCTATACCTTCCCTTCCAGTGCTATTCACGATGTGCATAGAAGATTCGCCATCCACTCTTATATTTTTGTCAGGTTCCTCTCTTCACTAGGTTTATCAATCCAATTTGGTGTCTCTTCCACTCCTAATTCTTGGATATAGTTCAGACCCAAACCAGGGCACACATAACAACAAACCACAAGGAGACACAGCAACACAGGGCTCCACTCTGTAACATGGACAACCAGGGTTCCATACCACTCACTTTACAACACATGAGAAACAAGGTTTCACTTGTACACAAGAGACTAGGGTTCCATACCACTCTGTAACATAGAAAAACGCATAGCTATGTCGCTGTTCAAGGAGGAAGAAATCTGTGTGAATCCCAAATCATTGAATGCTACATGAATTAGGATAACATTGTTGAACAACTCGTTCTGCAACTCAGGATAGTGAAACATAATGAATCGAAATGGAATGGAAGAATGACCAAAATCGTTCTGGATGACTCAGGAAAAATGACAGGATGGGAACGCATTCACATGTTTACTTGCTTCAGAAGAAATGATGTGGCTTCCCCCAGGCTACAGGTTTGTTCATACTACAGGCTGGATCAATCATGAAACCGACTTCCATGCCTTGCTCTTCCCAAGGCATTAACTGCCTCAACCGATCTTCTAGATGGTTTAAATGATTGAGTACAAAGGACAAAAAGGGTAGATGAAACATTATGGTTTCTCTCATCTACATCTAGTCTCACCCTATTGGTTCAAGGGTTTGGTTAACTCCCCTCCCTATTCCTTGTGAAATCATGCCTCCATCTCTTTTGTTGCAGTGCATAGCTAGTTGTGGTATTTTATTAAATTGTATATTTACATGATACCTCAAAATATACTATGCCTGACCAACACAAGAACCATCGGCATCCACCTAGATAGCCGATACATAAAACACCAAATCAATGGTTGGGCCTTCGCCTTGAGCTCCTCACCATGATTTAAATACAATATATACATCATGTACACTTTTAATACCATTGGGTCAAAACCGGGGTATTACAATCTATATAACCAACAAGCATTCGTGTGACATCTTGCCATATATCCCTCTTTAAATCTTGAATCAAGAGGCTAGCATTTGTTTCAACCCCTATTTATACCTTAACCGCTTGCTTGCCACCTTGATGGATGGTCTTACTATTGAATTTTTCATTCGTTTGAAAGATATTGTGTTTGAGGATCTTTTGAGGGTAGTGGATGAGTCCAAACTTAAGGGCTATGTTATGGGTTCCTTTAATACTTCTTTTGTTTCCCTCATTCCTAAATCGGACTGTTCAGATTCATTTGTTGAGTTCTAGCTGATTTCTTTATGCAATAGAATTTACAAGATAAGCACTAAGTTTATTGAAATACGGGTCAAAGGTATCCTCTCTACTAGCATTTATGGAGAGCAATTTGGGTTTTTACCTAGGCATCATATCCATGGTGCTATTGGAGCAACTAGGGAAGGTTTACACTCGATCATGACAAAGAAAATGAGGGCAAAATGGTGAAATTTGAAATTTCTAAAGCCTTTGATCGGGTGAGTTGGGCCTATCTTTAGATTGTCTTAACTCAGGTTGGTTTCTGTCACTTGATGATTATATGGATTATGGGTTGTCTTTATTTTGTTTCCTTTCTGTTCTTATTACTAGGAAACCCTCTCCCTTGTTCAAAGCTGGTAGAGGTTTGAGGCAAAGTTTCCCTCTACCTCATATCCTCTTTGTGTTGCTTGTGGAAGGCCTCAACAGATCCATTTTACAAGTTAAAGAGAATGGATGCTTTAAAGGTGTTGGTATTAAAGGATTATTGCACCTAACTCACCTTTTGTTTGTGGATTATGTTTTGATTTTTTGTGATGGTTCTCACCATGATGGTGTGAAGTTGGACGAGATACTTCTTCTTTTCAGTTTGGCTACATGTATGATTGTTAATTTTGCGAAGCATTTGTTCTATGAAGCTGAGATGACTATATATGAAAATGTGGATTACCTGAATCTTTTGGATATTAAGGAAACGAGGTTTGCTAAAGGCTTTAAGTATTTGGGTTTTATGCTTAAATCGCTTGGTTATGGAGTTAAATATTGGTCTTGGCTTTTAAAGAAATGTGAAAAAAGGGTCTCTAATTGAAGTTTGTGGTGGCTTTCCAAGGGAGGTGGGTTGATTCTTATTAAGTTTGTTCTTGTTGCTTATCCTGTTTATTGGTCTATTTCTCAGATTCCAAAAAGGATTCCCAATCAACTGGACTCAACTGGACTCTATTTGTATGAGATTTTTTTGGTCTGGGAAATCTGATAGAATTTTTTTCGAATGGACGCACTAGAAGAGTGTCACTGCTCCAAAAGCATGGGGAGGTTGGGGTGTTAAAGATCTTCTGTTATTCTCTTTAGCTCTTGCTGCTAAGAGAATCTGGAAGTTATTCACAGTCAAGGATTGTGGGTTGATATAATGAATATTGTTGGAATTCTAAATCCTTGATGGCAACAAGAATTATATAAACAAGCTAAAGATCTAGACACACAATTAACCTCACAAAGAATTGCAAAGAATTAGCATACGGAGATAAGAATAATAATCATGAACACACATTAGGAATGATCAATGAATGATGATTGATATTATTACATAGGTAATACATCCATATAAAGGAAAATAGAGTTGCTAGAAGACAACTCATGCTAGCTCCTAAAGCAAGATTACTAAATATGATAAACCCCCATAGGTGAATAAAGCAGTTTCCTAAATAGACCAAGAGCTCACAAATTAACTAAGGCATGAGTGAGTGATGATGTGTAAAGGAAAATATTTCTAATCATGGAATATGGAGAGAAAATCATGGAGGATGGGTTGGCAACAAAATATACCAGTTTCCTAGTTAGCTAACTTTACCTTATCCACAAAAAAGATGGATAAAAGAAGAATAAGGCAGAATCTGCAAGAAAGTGTAGTTACTAATTTTGGGAGCCAATAAAGTGGTCAAGATCAATCCAAAATCAAAATTAAAGCATTCCTAGGGTATAGATGGAAATTGTTGACTTTGTAGTGTAAGTGGATGCCAACTATCTAGGCTAGTGGGTAGGTAATTAATCAAAATTGATTAAATATTTTATCCCAAGTTGTGAGTGGGTTTATAATATTCCAACAAAGATAAATTATAGATTTCCTTTGTCTTTTCTTGAATGGATTACAAATCCCACTAAGTCAGTAAGAAATATTTCTTCTATTTGGAGAGCATCCCTTAATGCATTCGATGTTATCAGAGACTATTTGCAATGGAAAATTGGTTGAGGTGACGAAGTAAGAGTGGGAATTGATCCTTGGGTTGGCTGCTGTGAAAATTTCACTCTACCTCATTATCTTATTTAGCCTCTTCATGATAAGGACTTGTTTATGACCAAAGATATAAGGTCCAGGATTGGTTCAAATCTTTGAAAAATGGATTGGATCGATGCTTCTTTTCTTGGATTAGAGGGAGAAGATGTTGGGATCTGGAAGTCGTATATTGAATCTCTAAGGAGTAACCGTATTAACCTTTCAGTTTCCAAAGATTAATTATATGGAATGTAGATGTTAATGGTTTGTACTTTCCTAGAGAGGGCTATCGTATGATGATGGATAAGATCTTTCATGTGAATAAGCAGTTATGGTGGTGGAAGAAGGTCTGGCGTTTCAATTATCAACTGAAAGCTAAAATTTTCTTGTGGTTCATACTTTCGAATAAAGCCTTAATGTGAGACAAACTGCAAAGAAAGAACTGGTTTGTCCCTAACATATGTGGTTTGTGCAACAAACAGGAGGAAACCAACAACCATCTAGTTATTTATTGCAGGTACATCGAGCTTGTGTGGAAAGCATTGGAGATTCTTGATGGAGTTAAAAAGTGTTGGATACTTTCTTCAATCTAGGAAAGATTGTGTAACTGGTGTAGTAATTTTAAAAATCGTGCTTTTTTTGCTCTCCTGTTTATGGTTATTTGGTTGGTATGGAAGGTTAGAAATGATTTTTTATTTGAAGATAAGTTTTCTTAGTATGTTTCTTGTGTTATTCAATGTAAAGCTTTACTTGATTTTTTTCTGCAAGTAAGTTTGAAAAAGAAATTGAGAATTGTTAAGCCCTTGGAATTCAAAGAATTTCTCGTAGCTTTCTTTAATGGATCCTCTTAGGCTAAGAGTGGTTTTTGCGAAGCAAGTGGAATGATTTTTCTTGCTGATAATGTCTCGTTTTCTTTCAAAGTTAGTTTAGGTTTTGTAACCAATGACATTGTTGAACTTTCAGTGCTTTGGCTTCTGCTGAGATTAGATAGAATTAAAGACTTGGATAAGCTAATTGTCCATGGTGACTCCTTGATAGTTGTCAACTGCCAAAAAAAGGTTTGGAACTATCACAATCTTCTTTCTTCAAGCTCTCTTTGAGGAAGTGCGGCAGCTTAGCTGAAGAGTTTGAGAGAATCTATTTCATACACATTTACAGGGAAATTAATGTGGAAGCCAATTCTTATTCTAAAGAAGGCTTACTACTCAAGAAAGTAGAATGGTTTGTTTTTTAAAATGGATATGCTTCGTAAGTCTGTACCTTTTGATTAGGAGGTTTTCCGAATAGAGCACTTGTGGGCTAAAGAATTTTTTTTTCTAAGATATATAGCAAGTAGTTTTGTTGGATCCATTATGGATATCAGGTTTCAAAGATTGAGACCTGAGTGACTTTGTTGATAGTTTCAAAACTTGTTGGATAGTCTTATTTTTTTGTAAGATAGAAATGCTAAAATTTCTTTAGTATCCGAAGAATGTAATATATTCTATGAATATAATGGCTTTTTTTTGTAATAAAAAATATAAAGAGAGAGAAAGAGAATTATAAATACAAATATAAAGAAAGAGAAAGATAATTATAAGCTTTAAATTTGTATAACATTGTACATTTATTTAATGGATATTAAAATATGATGTTGAATGAAAAGTTAAACTATTGAATATTAAAATATGCATTTTAATGTAAAAATTACATTTTGAATTAATACAAAGTTGAACTATGAAGAATTTTGATAAAGCATTAAAAAAAATTGTAAGTACAAGTAAAAGTATTAAGGTGGATAAAACATTGAAAATGTTTATTTGAAAACATTAAATATTCAGTTTGTGAAATGATATACATAAAAGAGATATATTTAATTATAACTAGGTGCAAAGATATATATAGTCTTTAGATAACTAATAAGATATGGTTAATTTCAAAATGTGAAAAAATTAAGATATGCATTTTGATGTAAAATTTACATTTTGAATAATACAAATTTGAATTACAAAGTAAAGAATTTTGATAAAGCATTAAAAAAAATTGTAAATACAAGTAAAAGTATTAAGGTGTATAAAACATTGAAAATGTTTATTTGAAAACATTAAATATTCAGTTTGTGAAATGATATACATAAAAGAGATATATTTAATTACAACTAGATGCAAAGATATATATAGTCTCTAGATAACTAATAAGATATGGTTAATTTCAAAATATGAAAAAAATATGTTGGCATGAAGTATGATGGAAACATTCAGATAATTCAATCATGTTTTTATTTAGAGCTTCTATTTTTTTCATGGTTTTAATGCTACACATCTTTTTGCTCTATTTTTACTCTTTGGCAGTCTTGTCAACATGAGCTTCAAGACCATTTTAAGCTAATCGGTTTTTTGGTTCATTTTTCAGTGTGTCCTCTACGTTGTCATATGTTATGTCAAATCCTTTATAGAATGGAGCTTTTGTCTAGAAACTAGTAATTGATATTGTTTGTGTATCCGAAGCATTATATTTCCTCGCAAGTTCTTCTTTCAACTTTGGCCTAGAAAGAATACCCCTTCGAAGATGGATAACATGGATTTGGAATTGTCTTTTATGCAGATATAGATTATCCACAAGGTGTCGAGTGAAAATTGTACGTCTTGTTCCTGTTTCCATCATTGCTAATTTATTTGGCAAATTTCTATTTCAAATGTGTTTATCTATAATAAATGTGTTTATCTATAATAACCAAGCAACAAAGGAAACATCATGGTAAGGTTATTTGCATAATGCATAATTGTTTTAGAAATATAAAAACAATGGTAAATAAAAACAAATTAAAAGGAGTGCAAGAAAAAAATGTGTGAAGATATTAAAAATGGAGAAATAAATAGGTGTGAAGATATTAAATGGAGAAATAAATAATTAGGTGTGAATACATTAAATGAAGAAAATATTAACAAAATTAGGTTAAAAATTGAAGAGCAAACAATGGTAAATAAAAACAAAATTAAAGAACTGCAAGAAAAAAAAGTGTGAAGATACTATATGGAGAAATAATTAGGTGTGAAGATATTAAATAGAGAAATAAATAATCAAGTGTGAATACATTAAATTAAAGAAAAGATTCATAAAATTTATAACAACCAAACTAAACATGTCTATGATTTCTAATAATATTAAGTGATGTAAGTGGCTTAGATGGGGTTATCAAAATGTCCATTGTCAGTTTACCATCCAAATTGAGATGTATAAAATGGGTTTCATAAGTGTACGCAAACCTTACTGCTGACTTAAGATGACATCTCCCATCCATCAAATCCATTTTTTTCAATATTTAAAAATATGAAAAAATCAATTCTATTCATTTGCATTTTTTTCCTTCATGGCTACATTTAGTAATCTATTGAATAAGGGCAAAACTATTGCCGTAATGCAATGCCTAGCCTAACTTGAAAAGAGTTATTCATATGTTCTCGTTGTCTAACTTGATAAGAGTTATTCAAATGTTCTCGCTCTCTTGAGAGCATTGATAAAATCAATAATCAAATGATTATTGAATTTGTTTAAAACTCTACTGTTCTAAGAGCTTAATACTCATAACCATTAGCATAGTTAGACCTATCGATATCAAGGTAAATGAAGTGAAAACGAAAAATGGTATTTAGTTTATTTATATCCCCATTAATATTTAGCTTGTTATAGGTTAATTAATGTAGTCATAGTAGGTATGATGCTTATTAGTTTCAAACGACTTGAGATCCAACCAGTATAATGCCTGCCATTTTAATTAGCCTATAACAAGCTAAATAATAAATTATATATTTTTATAATTAAATTTAAGTTATATATTATATAATATCTTTCCAATTAAAATTCTAAAGTATATATTATCTCTTTAATATTATTTATAATAAATTATTATGATTAATATATATATTATTTTTTTAATTTAATTTTAATTATATTATTCATAATTAATTATTGTGATTATTTTCTCAATATATTATTTCAGTTTTTCCTGCTTTTCTACTTTATTATCAATGTAAAAAAAACTCTTAATTATAGAAGAATTATTGTAAATACCAACTCTAACAAAAAAAAAACAAAAAAAAAACATAATGAGTGTAAATGAAGAGTATTTGGCAAACTCCCATTAACCTATATTTCAGAGTTTCTTTCTATTAATGACTTGAGTTTCTTTCTATTATTGACTTCATCAGTAGCCTTTACATTTATTTTGCAAATTCTGCAATTTAACTCTCACTTTTCTTAAAATAAGGTGAAGAGTTTTGGCTCAAGCTTATATATCGTAATTTCACTTCTTCTATAAGATAGTATTTTAGATCTCATAAGTGGTTTTCCAAGTTAGTGTTTTAGAGAGTAACTGCAAAACAACAAAGTTCACAATATCTATGAAGAAGAAGTCATGATTGAAATGGAAAGACATTAACTAGTGAAAATGCAATGAGATAATGAAGAAAAATGAAGTTGTCAAGGATCAATGAACAAGAAGATATTTTTCTCTAGAAAAATCTAATCTCAAAAATGGAAAAATGAAGGTGCTACAAATTGTACTTTAAATATTTATGTTGATTATTTTCAAGTCATTCAAATTTAATAAATTGTTGATCTAACATTTATTTTCATTATATGACATTAACTTTATTTAAAGTTATTGTTCTATATTCCATTGATGATATGATAATTTGGATTGGTCAATAATACCAATTATAACATTTGTTTCCATTATAAAATAACTAAATATATTATATTTGTAGTAAATATATTATATCTTATTGTTCTATCATTATCGTATATTGAAGACTTCTACCTCTACCCTCTTGAAATATGCTCTCGAGTCTAATACTACTTAATGTAAGGGAAAAAAACATAAAAACTAACAAAATCATAATTAGGCATATTAGTCTAATTAGTCTTTAGATTCAGGAGGGGCCCATCCCAAAACCACCAAGATAAGGATCGAAATTTCGAGTCACCCCATCCCACCATGCATCATCATAAGACTATGGGACAGACTTGTGGGAAATATATGTGTTTTCAAACTAAGGCTGGAAGCTCTCTTGCTCGTTAAATTACTCTTAGTGCTTAGTACCATCTCCAATTCTTCCATGATTTTGCTCATGTGTGGGAATATGATGACAGTAGTTGGGAATTACAAAAGGATATTTACAAGTGAATTTCTCACCTACTCCCACACACAAAATGACCCTGCCCTTTGTCATTGTTCCTAGAGAATCGAAGCTCGGTACTAGATCATGTATGACAGAGGAAAATAAAAAAGGACGAGCATAAATGGACATAATGGCAGAGGAAATGGTTATATTTTATAAATTAGTGTTGGGAGACCTGATTTAATTCCATCTTGAACCACTAGTAGATAGAGAGCGTTTTGGTTTGAGTTCCGGTGGGAGAGAAACAAAATGTGGTTCAGCCTCTTCATGGTGAATATGGATAAAGAAGAGGATATTCATGAGTCCTTTTGTTGTGTTGAGTGTGGAGTCTGTAAGCTCATTATAAATATGTGAAGGTTATTCGAAGGGTCAACTAGATTGAACATGGTGGGGGAAACAAAGAAAGACGCAGGGAAGAGTGGCAAGAGGAGGATGAACGACAAAGGATGGAGGAGAAAATGAATTTCCAGTTGCAATTGGACCTATTAGCAAACAAAGTGGACTAGTAGTACGGCAAAGTTGATGAAATGAAGGCCAAAGTGGAAACACTAGAAAAAGAGGTTGCAAACCTTAAGAGGAAGCTAGAAGAGGAGGAAGTTGAAGCATCATCATCCTCACCTCCCTAGATAAAAATGGAAGACCGGGTTCCTTGGTTCCCTTTTTAGTTTGCAAGGCAGTATAAGCCTAGGGATTTAGATATATAGTTTAGTAGACTAAATGGAAAGCTTGAAATTTTGTAAAGATTCTTCATACTCATTCTAGATTGTTAGGAAAGATTCTAGACTCATTCTTTCAGTTTTGATATCCACTAATATGTTAGTTAGGGATCTAAATCCCCTACCAAAACCACCAAGCTAAGGATCGAAATTTGGAGTCACCCCATCCCACCATGCACCATCATAAGGATATGGGAGAGAAACGTGGGAAATATATGTGTTGCGAGACTAAGGCTAGAAGCTCTCTTTCTCATTAAAATACTCTCAATTATTAGTACCATCTCCAATTCTTCCATGATTTTGCTCATGTGTGGGAATACGATGACAACATATGGGAATGACAAAAAAGATATTTGCAAGTAAATTTCTCACCTGCTCCCACGCGTAAAATGACCTTGCCCTTTGTCACTATTCCTGGAGAATCAAATCCCGGTACTAGATCCGTATGAAAGAGGAAAATAAAAAAGGAGAAGCATAAATGGACATAATGACATGGGAAATGGTTATGTTTTATATATTAGTGCTGAGAGACCTACTTTAATTCCCTCTTGAAACACTAGTATATAGAGAGCGTTTTGGTTTGAGTTTCGGTGGGAGAGAAACAAACTGTGGTTCGACCTCTTCATGGTGAATATAGATAGAGGAGGATATGCATGAGTCCTTTTGTTGTGTTGAATGTGGAGTCTATAAGCTCATTAGAAATATGTGAAGGTTATTCGAAGGTTCAACTAGATGGAACATGATGGGGGA
Source organism: Pseudotsuga menziesii (assembly GCA_001517045.1). Classification (NCBI taxonomy): domain Eukaryota; kingdom Viridiplantae; phylum Streptophyta; class Pinopsida; order Pinales; family Pinaceae; genus Pseudotsuga; species Pseudotsuga menziesii. Next base: position 657,744 of record LPNX010937552.1, read on the forward strand.
AACAAAGAAAGATGTGGGGAAGAGTGGCAAGAGGAGGATGACCAACAAAGGATGGAGGAGAAAAAGAATTTCTAGTTGCTATTGGTACTATTAGAAGACAAAGTTGACTATTAGTATGACAAAGTTAATGAAATGAAGGCCAAAGTGGAAGCACTAGAAAAAGAAGTTTCAAACCTTAAAAGGAAGCTAGAAGAGGTGGAGGTTGAAGCATCATCATCCGCACCTCCCTACATCAAACTGGAAGACCAAGTTCCTTGGTTCTACTTTTAGTTTGTTTTAATGATCTTCTCTTATTTAATTTTCTAGGACAGATTGTAAGGAAGTATAAGCCTAAGGATTTAGAAATGGAATTTAGTAGACTGAATGAAAAGCTTGAACTTTGCAAAGCTTCTTCAGACTCATTCTAGACTATTAGGAAAGATTCCAGACTCATTCGTTCAGTTTTGATATCCAATAATATGTTAGTCAAGGATATAAAGCCCCTCCCGAAACCACCATGCTAAGGATCGAAATTTGGAGTTTCCCCATCCCACCATGCATCATCATAAGGCTATGGGAGAGACACATGAGAAATATATGTGTTTCCAAACTAAGGCTGGAATCCCTCTTGTTGATTAAATTACTCTCAGTGCTTAGTACCATCTCCAATTATTCTATGATTTTCTTCATATGTGGGAATATGATGACAACATATGGGAATTACAAAAGGATATTTACAAGTAAATTTCTCACCTACTCCCCATGCACTAAATTACCCTACCCTTTGTCATTGTTCCTAGAGAATCGCAAGCCCGGTACTAGATCACGTATGACAGAGGAAAATCGAAAAGGGTGAGCATAAATGGACATAATGGCACATGAAATGGTTATGTTTTTATATATTAGTGTTGGGATACCTACTTTAATTCCATCTTGAACCACTAGTAGATAGAGAGCGTTCTGGTTTGAGTTTCGGTGGGAGAGAAACAAAGTGTGGTTCGACCTCTTCGTGGTGAATATGGATAGAGAAGAGGATATGCATGAGTCCTTTTGTTGTGATGAATGTGGAGTCCATAAGCTCATTATAAATATGCAAAGGTTAGTCGGAGGGTCATATAGACAGAACATGATGGGGGGAACAAACAAAGATGCAGGAAAGAGTGGCAAGAGGAGGATGAACGATAAAGGATGGAGGAGAAAAGGAATTTCCAGCTGCAATTGGAAATATTAGCAAACAGAGTGGACTAGTAGTATGACAAATATGATGAAATGAAGGCCAAAGTGGAAACAATAGAAAAAGAAGTTACAAACCTTAAGAGGAAGCTAGAAGAGGAGGAGGTTGAAGCATCATCATCTGCACCTCCTTAGATCAAAATGGAAGACTAGGTTCATTTGTTCCACTTTTAGTTTGTTTTAATGATCTTCTCTTATGTAATTTTGCTAGGACAATTTGTAAGGCAGTATAAACCTATGGATTTAGATATAGAGTTTAGTATACTTAACAAAAAGCTTGAAATTTTGTAAAGCTTCTTCAGACTCATTCTATAATGTTAAGAAAGATTCTATACTCATTCGTTCAGTTTTGATATCCAATAATATGTTAGTTAGGGATCTCAATCCCCTCTCAAAACCACCAAGCTAAGGATCAAAGTTTGGAGTTTCCCCATCCCACCATGCATCATCATAAGGCTATGGGAGAGACACATGAGTAATATATGTGTTTCCAGACTAAGTCTAGAAGCTCTCTTACTCATTAAATTACTCTTAGTGCTTAGTACCATCTCCAATTCTTCCATGATTTCGCATATTTGGTAATACGATGACAGCAGATGGGAATGACAAAATGATATTTACAAGTAAGTTTCTCACCTGATCTGATGCGCAAAATGACCCTTCCCTTTGCCATTGTTCCCGGGGAATCGAAACCTGGTACTATATCACGTATGAGAAAGGAAAATTGAAAGGGATGAGCATAAATGGACTTAATGGCACATGTAATGGTTATGTTTAATATATTAGTGTTGGGAGGCCTGCTTTAATCCCATGTTGAACCACTAGTATATAGAGAGTGTTTTGGTTTGAGTTCTGGTGGGAGAGAAACAAAGTGTGGTTCGACCTCTTCGTGGTGAATATGGATAGAGAAGAGGATATGCATGAGTTCTTTTGTTGTGATGAATGTTGAGTCTATAAGCTCATTAGAAATATGTGAACATTAGTCAGAGGGTCAACTAGATGGAATATGATGGGGGAAACAAAGAAAGATATGGGGAAGAGTGGCAAGAGGAGGATGAACGACAAAGGATGGAGGAGAAAAGGAATTTCTAGTTGCAGTTGTACCGATTAGCAAACAAAGTAGACTAGTAGTATGCCAAAGCTGATGAAATGAAGGCCAAAGTGGAAACACTAGAAAAAGAAGTTGCAAACCTTAGGAGGAAGCTAGAAGGGGAGGAGGTTGAAGCATAATCATCTGCACCTCCCTAGATCAAAATGGAAGATGAGGTTCCTTGGTTCCACTTTTAGTTTTTTTTTAATGATATTCTCTTATGTAATTTTGCTAGGATAGTTTGTAAGGCAGTATAAGCCTCAGGCTTTAGAAATATAGTTTAGTAGAATGAACAGAAAGATTGAAATTTTGAAAAGCTCCTTCATACTCATTCTAGACTGTTAGAAAAGATTCCTTGTTTTGATGCTCTGTATCTCTGTTTTGATGAAGATCTTTCTTCCTTTTAATAAATAATAAAAACTCTATTTGTTCTAGTAAATTTTTTTATGGTACTCATATTTTGTTCTAGTAATTTTTTTTATGGTACTCATATAATAATTCAATTTAATACATTGATTTTAAAAATATAGAAAACCTTCATATAAAATTATAAAATCAAACTGCTCAATTCTTTCTAGCGAACACTTGAATCAATCCATAATATTTCAAGAATCCAACATCCAAGTAGTCTACTATGCCAACCCCAAAATTAGCACAACTATAGAACTCCTTATCCACCATTATATGAATAACATCCACTTACCACCTTCCTTTCATTGATAAATTCTATAGGTGGCTCATTTCCTAGGAGCAAGTAGTGGAGCCTAGGGCACTAGAATGTGCTAGGTTTAATGAAGGGATAAATAGAGGAAGGTCTTTGTTTTAACAGGAGGATGAAACTTGGAAATGTAGTTGGTCATCCTCTTATATAGTCTAGTGTCCAAGAAGTAGGAAAATGGGAAAATAGGTTCCAATCCATTGGTTCCTTAGAAAACTTGTTGATTTGTAGGAGGCAACTTGACAGCTTTGAGGAACAAGTGTAGAAATTTCCTTTGTTCAATAATAACAATAGTGCCCAAAGTAGTGGATGCATGCTTAAAGGAGCAGGGTAGTTCAATTTTAAGGTGAAAGATGGGGATAATGAGGATCTGAGGAAGGAAATGTGTGCATTTGAACTAGATAGTTCAAATTAGAAATAAAACCATGCTAAAAAGGAATATGCTCACCCACGTTTATGTATATGAACCTACGATGAGGTAGAGCACTTCTTGGGTATATTTGAGGATGATTGTTAAGATGACTTGAAGATCGTGAAATCTATTATTGAAGGTGATGGAAGGATTAGTGCAAACATAGATCTCTTAAATAGTTAAGAAAGGTATATCATTGGTTTTTTGGTTAGATCATCAAACTTATGATACTTTGGAAAACTGTTGGAGCATTTGAGGGAACTAGTTATCATGGCCATCTTTTACCCACTTCTCAATGATAATATGTCTAGGGTAAGATCATTTCCTGGGAGCTTGTAGTGGAGTCTGAGTGGAATAAGGAGCCAAGTTCAGTGAAGATATTAGAAGCATTGGATTGTAGAGGAAACTTGATAGTTTGGAGGTTAAGGTAGTGACCTTGCCTTGATTTAGTAAAGTTGTACAAATAGATCGAAGTATAGAAGGAATCGACTACTTTGAGTTGATTGAAGAAGTGCATTTTCATGGTTTGGATGCGGTATTTGGAATACTATATACCCAATTAATTCAAGTCATGGTAGATCTCAATGTATATAAGTATGGTAGAATGGATCAAAAGTAATAAAGCAATAGCAATCCTATGAAGTACAATATCAACCAATTGTATGACCTTCTTAGTGAAGGTTGGGTTGTAAAAGTAATAGTAGGAAGTCACAAAAACAATTAGATTGTAACAAGAACATCAAGAAGCTACAAAAATATTTGGGTTGTAGAAACAACAACAACATTGGATAGTTGGGTTGGATCAGTTGTAGACGAAAACATTAGTAGAAATCGACAGTTGAGTTGAAACAATATAAACATTGGACAATTCGGTTGTAGCAACATCAACATTGGATAGTTAGGTTGCAACATCAATAAAAGACAAGAACAACAACTTGGAAATCCATGAAAGAATGGTAGAATTTGGGAAAAGGCACTTTGTTCAAAGGCAATTTGAGAAATGGAAAATTGCATGATGATTTGGAAATATTATTGCAAATTGGTTGAAGGATTTGATCATGGATGGATGTGATAGTCTAAGCAACAAACATTAGAAGACAACAAAGTTCTTTGAGACATTGTCGATGCCAAAAACAACTTTAAGAGGGGTAGTATGCAAGGCCATTTCCTTAGAGCTAGTAAGTGTTAGGGTCCTACCCTAACACCCTTAACTATATAGATAAGATGATATGTATTTAGGAAATCTCCATTAATTAATGCCCATGAAGTAGATTTAGTGTGAAAATCAATGACTATAAGAAGGCTTACTAGAAGGTTCCACCTACTAGAAAGTTCCTAGGAAAGTTAGATAGAAATTACATAAAGAAGAAGAAGCAATGCAATGAGATGTCTTGTGAAGAATATTGTAGTTGGAGCTTTTCTTAATTAGTGCCTTCTCCCTTGAAAATCCAAGTGAATAGGAGTGTGTTCCTTCTGTAAAATGATTAAATGTAACTTGTCACCTTACCCTAAGGACTTTCATATCAATAAGGTAAATATAGTTTCTATTGTATTATTGGATAACTTGTGTATATTTGAATATAATGGATGTGTAGATTTGTAATTGGTTTAAGAGACGGATATAGATTTTATTATAAAACATAGTGTGTTCTCTAAGTATGATTGTACATTTTGGAAAAAGCATAACATGCATTGTTATTTGTACAAAATAGTTGCTTTGTTTAATTCAACATTATAGAGTTATAGAAGTGGATTTTCCCCCTTCTTTGTGCATTGGCATTGGGAATAGAAATTCCTCAAACTAAGCTCAAACACTAATCAAATAGTGATATCCATTCATGATAGTTAATGCACCAAGAACATAAGCTTGAACTTAGCCTAATTACAATTGTCGAGACTTTGCTTTTTTAATTCTCTAATATTTGTATTGATGAGATAGATGGGACATAGGCATACCATTTATATGTCATTTAAGATGTTGAAAAATATTCAATGCCCTAATTCTGAAAATTATAGACCTAGAAAAATATTTAGTTGTGTGCACCAATGGATAGCTTGAAGGAACTAGTGGAGTTCTAATGCAAGATAACTATGCAGTAGTCTAAAAGTAATGTAAACTGAATGAACATGAGAAAATCTACATGGAGAAATTCATGTGGTTCCACTAAATTCAAAATTCAATCATATACAAGGTATCGAGGGTGCGCTCCCCTTACTTGACGTTTCTATAACACAATGATCAATCCACTAATGTTCAACCCTTATCTACCCATCTGCAATAAGAATTGTTTTATCCCCTCAGTTCCACCCCTTTGAGTACCATGTTTCTTATATAGACTAGTTTTCCCCTTTCTTTTTTCTATGCTTCCTTAGCTCCTTAAATGAATTTGTCACATCATCCCCATCCATAGACAATCCAATGATATTTTGAATGATGTGGGCATGGATAGGGAAAGCCCTATCTAGTGAAAAAAAACTAGTGTTTTGTATAGATTTATTTATAAAAAAACCATCTCCAAACAATATAAATGAATTTACCATGGTCATGTCCTACAAAACAATTAAAAATTTGTTATTTTGTAGTTTTTCAAGGTAAAATTTTGGTCCAAAATGACTTCTATAGGTAAAAAATGATTTATTTGTACATTGTTACCTCGTAATTTGGTGAAATTGGAGAAAAACTCTACGCCTTTGGGATTCAATTGTTGATTGTGAGAAATTTGACTAATGAATTTGTGAGATGATCACTCGAGATATACCATTTTTCCCACCTCTTCAATTGTGCTTATTTAATTTTTAAAATTTACTCATTTTTCACTAGAAGCCAAACCTTGTTTGTCCCACAACTACACAATAGTAATTTTGGCAGAGAAAAACCACGAGAAGATGACCCTACTCATGATTTTTCTATATAAAAGCTATGACAAACCACATCAATGTATGGTAATAGTCACAATTGCCCCTTAAAAGATGCAAAAACTAAATTTAAAAAAAAAAGTAACCTAAAATTGCTTCTATCATTTTGTAGGACTTGCTCCACTGTGATTAAGTGGGAGGAGAGAGATAATAAGGATGAAACTTTTGATTCCATGCAACATTAGCCAACTTGGGTGACATGTGAGACTGTATGTTTATAATTGTTTTTTAGTAGTGCTGAGATGTGCAAGTAGAGTAATCTTTTACATAGACTAGTGGGGTGTTGGGACCTCGATGAGCGTTTCTTCTACATGGGACATGAGATTTTGCATATAAATGTCAAGGACATATATTTTATTACTAGTTTATCTCATTGGGGAATTCCAATTATCCTCAAGGGAGGAGGAAAATACCCTGACACTATGATGATTGGGGAGTACAATGTTGCATTTTATGGTCAGGGAACACATAAAAGCAGTGGGCACATGGGGATCCAAAAAAATCCAATATTTGATACCAAAGACACTTTTGTTTACCAATACTCAGGGTTTCAGGATAAGTCATGGAGTGCCTATATTCTTGGGCACAAATCTATTATGCCTTAGAGTCTTCGCAACCTACTATCATTAAATAGTGCTCGACCTATGTGGTAAACATGTAGGACTAGTTAACTTTATGCAGGAAATGAAAACATAAGCCATTTGGATATGATTTTATTCTTTGTGTATTTTTCGTGGAGATATTTTTAGCAATGCACCACAAGATTTCTACTCTGTGACTTGGCTTGAGAAATCCCAAGATGAATTGATGGAGCGATTTTATGAACTTTTTATGTGGTGGGCTTTCGATGAGTACGTTTGGTCCATATTTCTTTGACAAGTGAGGGGATTAAATTATATTCATAGACAACTACCCCTACATTGGTATGAACTTCCATCAAGATCCATATCTAATACTACTCCCTAGAATCTAGTGGAGCGCTTTTGGTAAGAATCACATATCCATTCATTGTTTTCAGGTTTTTACAAAAAATGTTTAACTTTTAGAGATTTAAAAAGAAATCTAAAAAAGAAATAACTTTTTGTTTTTGTAATTTACAGTGTCATGAACCATACTATATTTTCAGGGCACACATATTGGTTTAGTGTTCCCTATAGGGATTTCCCCAAATATGCATAGAGCGAGATATCATAAGAAGTTGGAACTGACTGCTCATGCATAATACTTTTTTATATATACTATCCCATTGTGGGACTCAACCAATTTAAGGAAAACCTTCATAATTGACCGACTCATATGCCCCCTTAAGAAACAAATGGATTACAATGTAATGATCATGCCACATAGTTTCAAATTTCCTTGCCCCTAATTTATCATGATCATGGTCGTAAAACATATTTAGTCACTTTTAGAAAAAATATGTGGACGAACATTCTTCTCATATTTCTTGTGAGTCTTATTAGCTATGGTTGCATCTTGACGATGTCCGTATGTTTTTCTAAGTATATGAGACATTCTTCTTCAGTTGAGGTATTAGGGAGGAATTCAAAAACTAATTTCAAATGAAGGTATTTTGCATTCAATCAATAAAACCACTTCCACACCATACACTAGCTGTAAAGGAGTAAATCTGGTAGCAATTTTTACTAATGTTTGGTAAGCCCATAAACCAAAAAATGCATCAAATGCTAGTTGGTTTTGTTTTTATTTATGGTCCTCTAAAATATAGTTTTCAAAACTTTGTTCATAACCTTGACTTGAACCTTGTATTGAGGATAGTAAGGGGGAGGATTTTCTTATTGAAATCCTAACTTCGTGGTTAGTTCCGTCATCGTGTAATTATAGAAATGAGATCCATGATCTGTGATGATTTATTGAGGGATACAAAATAGAGTAATTATGTTAATTTGTATGAAAAGTGTTATTGTATCTCTTACATTGGTTGAGGTGGGCATAGCCTTAATCCACTAAGTAAAGAAATCGATTTCCACTATAATGTAATGGTGACCATTCAACGAAGTTGGTTTATATGTCATGAAATCAACTACCCACTTAGAAATTGTACTAACAATAAATCCAAGGTGGAGTGAAGCAAGAGGGGGTGCACATTTTCTTTGTGAAAATATGACAAGGTTAACACTTTTGGATGGATTTAATATAATCTTTGAATATGGAGGGAAAAAAGTAGCTTGTGCAATTGTTCTAGGGGTTACTTCCATTCTAGAAAGATAACCACCACATGATCATGAATGGAAATAATTTATAACTTTCTCATCTTCCTTGTGAATTAAATTCAATGCAAAATTGAATCAATTTGTCAATGATATGAAGTGTCTCTGATAATTAATAGATGTGTTTTGGTCTACTGGTGGATCTATTGACATTCACCATGAGACAAGTGAGAAGGACACTGTTAAGTTTGAATATACATGAATACATATCTATACCAAGGATCAAAAGAGATAATGGGGAATAAAATTTCATATGTTAGGAACTTATCAATAATGAGATCCTCATTATATTTGGGAAGCTCATACATGAGCTCAATAATTGCTAAGGACTTCTTGGATTTGGATGTGACAAACTCTAAATCAAATTGTTGGAGGATGACAATCCACTTACAATGTTTGCCCTTAATTATCTATTGGGTTAAAATATTTGCATAGGTTTTTGCAAAAAACAAGTGTGTGATGAAGAAGGATTTAATGTTTAAGTATTTAGACATCATGCACTATTACAAATGCCAATTTCTCAACATGGGAATATTGCAATTTAGATTGAAAAGTACCTTGCTTAACTAATAAATTGCATGCTCTTGTTATGATTCATATTCTTGGATCAAGACAACGCCAATGGTTGATTTTGACACTGTGAGGTATAATACATTTTTTTTTTGTAATCCGAAGGACATAAAAAAAGAGTAAACACAAGAGTAGTTTTCAGGGCATCAAAGGATCATTGGGATCGATCATCCCAGATAAATGAGATCCTCTATTTCAACAGGTGCACAAAACATTTTACAATCTCAACATAGTTTGTGATGAAACTTTACAAGAAGTTTGTTTTCCCTCCCAAACTTCAAAGTTGTATGATTGTACATGGTGGAGGAAAATTGAATTATTTCTTCCACCTTGAAGGTATGGACCATGACATCATACTTGGACACAATGAACCCAAATGGTCTCTTCGAAACCACACAAATATGCGTTTATGAGGGCTTAATCAAATGTTATAATACTACACTGTTTGAAAATTACATGAAGATGAGCTAGATGTTCTTCTTGTTGTTTGGAGTGCGCAATTAAGTCATCTGAATAAGCCTTAATAATGTGCTTAATATCATGAAAATAACAAGACATGGTCTGTGGAAATGTGGCTTTAATGTTTTTAAGACCAAACGACATATTTTGTGTGGTTTCCATGTGGCTCCAACATTTTTAAGATCCAATCGACATCTCGTGGTAAATAAACATCCCCCAAGAATATATAAAGATTTCTTTGTGATGGTCTCTAGGTCAAATCTAGATATGATTATTGCAAAAAAAACCATTGATAAAATAAAAGATAGAATTCCCAACGCATTCATCAATAATTTGAACAATGAGAGGGGTAGGCTAGTTGTATTTGGGACAAGCTTTGCTTAAATCCATAAAATTAGTACAAACTTGAGTCATACCATGTTTTTTAACAACCGGGACATTATTGGATACCCATTATGTCAGAGGGATGAGATAATTCAACCTACTCCTCTTGGTGACCCGAAGTTCAACATCCTTGTAAAACCACCCAAAATGTTAATTATTTGGATTCTTAAAGGTATTTAATACCAAAATTTTCACAATGTGTTCAGAGATATGATTATCCTAACTACCATAATTAAGCATAGTATAGACAAATGTATTCAACACCTACACTCTAATGTGGAAGAATTTCTTTAAGCTAACTTCCATTTCTTCATTGTTTGGTGTTTCACTCACCAATATTTGAGTGACATAGTCTAGCTTTTAAATTCACTCTAAGAGTTCTTCAATTTCATCTAGTTCCATCTCTTTGTGCTATTCTTATCATCAAGAACAATTTACCTTGTTTATTCTTCAAAATCAATTATGGGTGTAATTTCTAACATTGCTCCTTCTTATGTCCGTTCTTCTAATAATGTTCACACTTCTTAGAAGAGGTTCAGTTTTGTTCATTCTACCAGGTGTTGTTTGCATATTTCTTTCCTCCTCTCTTCTTGCGAGTCAATTTTTGTTTGGAATTCTAACTACTCGTCAACCTTTTCTTGTCATCAACTTCAAGATAGATAACCTTTGTACTAGCCTCATTGATGGAGTGCACTTCAAATAGGGCCATGTCATTATGCAAGTAATTATTTAACCATCTAATGTGATTCATGAGAAAATTAAGTGCATTTTCTGCCATGCCCGTTTAAATGGATTGGCATCAAAGATCAACAATATGTTCATGTAATCTTTGGCATTGGCTCTATCACGAATATTTCCATTGTATTTGTTGTTATGGTTTGTATCCTAAAGGATATAGCTATTTCTTCAACACTTTCTTTAACCATTCCCAATTTGCAATTTTCGGTTCATTTCCTTTACACGATCTTTAACAGTGAGCCTCCTACCAAAGTAGGGGATGTCCTATCAACTTAAGTGAAGAAAAAAAGTATTTATTTATTTTTTATCATTACTTAAACCCTTACAAATAAAATAGTTATATAGTTTTTGATCTTTCCTAATTCCGACAAACTATCATGTGTGGGTATGTCAAGTTTAGCCTCCACCAAAAAAAGGTAAGGATCAGGTCTTGTCTTCACCCATCTCGTAATGAAGGCGATCTTCAAGTTCTACAACTTTGTTATTACATTTTTTTTAACTCTTTATAACTTTAACATAGTAGTTAATAGTTAATTTATCAAGGTAAGGATTAGGTCTTGTCTTCAACCATCCCCTAATGAGGGTTATCTTCTAGTTCTGTAGCTTTGCTATATATTTTTTAACTCTTTACAACTTTAACATAGTAGTTAATAGTTAATTTATCAAGCTCTACATGTTATCATATTTTGATTCGTTATGGAGAAGGGAGGTTAGAATTCTTATTTCCCCATGTCATGCAAATTTTGATCTTTATTTTTCTTTTCTTCATTGTTGAATCACTTAGTATTTCTATGAATCTCGAAGGGTTCTTCCAAATGTTAAATGTTAAGCAACACTAGAATGCCTAATGAATACATAATCATATAAAGTGGATTGAGGTTTTTTAAGGGGAAAAACATTACATGGAAATAAAATATCCATATTTTATTTCCATTTAGGAAGGCTATTACATTCAATATATATTCACCGAGGGATTTTATACTTCATCTTAAAGTGCAGACTATACCATTTGTCATTGTGTGGTAGAGGCTTGCCTTGTGCTATTGAGTTCCTTGTCACCCTATACCAAGGGTATGAAAACCTCATTGATTTTTATGTGTGTGGTAGATAAAAACCTCATTGATTTTTATATGTGTGGTAGAAGGTTTTCCTATTGAGTTCTTTGTCACCCTATATCAAGGATATGGAAACTTTACTAATTATTATTTATTATCCAAACTTGATTGCCTTTTGTTATTATTCCTTATATCAAGTTTACTAATTTTTATTTATTATCCAAACTTGATTGATATTTGTTATTGTCCCTTCCAGAGTTATGATGGACTCTTCTCAACTTTATAACTAAAAAATATTACATAAAGATAATGTAAATGCTATTACGTTGTTCAAACCTTCTCCCCGATTCTTCACAAGCTTTCTTACTTCTAAACTTTTATGGTCCATAGAAAAGAAAATGTTATGTTGTTGGTTGCCATAATAGTTTCCCTTAGCAATTGCTCAATTGACTATTTAATGTATATCCTCTTATGTCACTCTTTATGCTTACTCTTATCATTTTCCCCTTTTGTCATAATTTTGTCATATTTTACTACTTGAAAACCTTTATTTGGTTGTCCTGGGAACTAAGTTGTGGCACTAGTCGATGGTTAGATACTTGGAATCATTTTTCATTGATTTATTTTCCATCAACTTCAACCTTGTTGTTTTAATTGTTTACCAATCTTTAACATGTTTATAAGGCCATTAACCTTTCTTTTGTTAATTTTTATGGAATTTTTTTATAACTAATTTATTTTTAATAGATTTATTTACATTATTTTTTTTAATCTTAATGGATTAGTTGATTATATTAATAAAACCATATAAATCTTATGGGCGAGATGTTGTTACATAATGTAATGAAACATAACGTTATGTAATGTTACAAAAATCAAAAGTAATGAAAACAAATTATGTTGGCTAATAAAATAAAAAATAAATAATAAATAAACCGGCGTAAATAGGCTCTATCAAGGGTAGAGAGGGATCAAATCTCTCTAGGTGCAAACCTCTTTTTAGGTATTGCACTCAATGAGCTATCAACTTTGGTGTGTCTTATAATATAGCCATTGATTTGAATCAAACCAAAAGACACATATTTTTATTATTAATATTTAATATTATTTATGTCTGACATATAATATTTTTTATTTTGTTAGGAACTAACATTACAACTTCTCCCCATAAAACCATATGCAAGGCCCTCCTAAAACCATGGGTTGTTTAGGAGGCCTTGCACATGGTCTTAAAACCATTTGCAACGCCCTCCTAAACCATGTACAATAAAACCATGGGTTGTTTAGCAGGCCTTGCACATGGTTTTAAAACCATGTTCAAGGCCCTCCTAAACCATCTACAATAAAACAATGGGTTGTTTATAAGGCCTTGCACATGGTTTTAAAACCATGTGCAAGGCCGACCTTTTTTTGAGGATAATTCAATTTTTTATTTTTTATTATTTTGTTAGGTAGGAACATTACAACATCTCCCCCATATTGTGTTTTTTTTCTTAACCCACATTTTTTTTTGCGGATAATTAAATTTTTTATTTTTTATTATTTTGTAAGTAGTTAACAAAATTACAAGATCTCCCTCATATTTGTTTTTTTTTTTACCGACATTTATTTTAGCAGATAATTAAATTATGGGGGAGATCTTGTAAAGTTACATAACTTTATGTAACTTTACGTAATGTTATTTTTATTATTAAAAAATAAAATTTTTAATTATAGGCCAAAATACCTCTCTACACTCCAATATGGGGAAGATCTTGTAACGTTACATAAAGTTATTTTTAAAAAATAAATTTTTTAATTATATGTCAAAATAAATGTCGGCCAAAAAAACAACCTAATATGGGGGAGTAAAAAAGTAAAAAATTAATTATCCCTAAAACAAATTGTGGGTGCAAAACAATGTTGGCCTTGTACCTGGGTTTAAAACCATGCACACAACCTATGGTTTTATTGTATATGGTTTAGGAGGGTCTTGCACATGGTTTTAAAACCATATGCAAGGCCTCCTAAACAACCCATGGTTTTATTGTACATGGTTTAGGAGGGCCTTGCAAATGGTTTTAAGACCATATGCAAGGCCTCCTAAACAACCCATGNGATGAAATGTTGAAATGTTGGTTCCTAACAAAATAAAAAATATTATATGTTGGCCATAAATAATATTAAATATTAGTAATAAAAATATTATATGTGGACCTTAAATAAAAACATGTGTCTTTTGGTTTGATTTCAAATTAAGGGCTATATATATATATATAGGACACACCAAAGTTGATAATTCATTGAGTGCAATACCTAAGAAAAGGTTTGCACCTCAAGAGATTCGATCCCTCTCGGCGCAATAAATTCATATTCAATCATAAAATAAAAATTAATTAAAACCATCATAACCAAATCCATCAAACACTAGAAAAATTAAATATTAATTATATACAAATTGCATTTTACAAACATTAAAATATGATACTACACACTTATAGAAATAAAAAATATTAATATAAAAGTATCAATAATAAAGATAGATACAAAATAATTAATTAATGTAGACAGAATTTTCTACTCAATATTGATGTTATGGTTGTCAAATCTGGCTAGTGAGTATTGTAAAAAAAGCAACTAGAGTTCAATCTCTTAGGGATGAGTTAGTCAGAAGGAGACATGCTTAGATGCCCCTAGGTTAAAGTTATCTTAACCAGTGGTGAAAATGCAATGGCCCCAGTAAATATAATATATGAGTAAATATAACAATATATGAAATATAAATTTTGTGATGACAATAGTTTCAATAGAAAACTAGTTTCTTAATATATCTAATAATGTTAGAAGATCACATTTAATAACAAACTATAAATAACAGAGATCACATTAAATAACATAATATAATAAATAGTAGAAATAGTAGAGATGACATTTAATAACATAATATAAAATTGGGAAAAATTAGAACCATGTAAGAAAATAATTGTATAGAAAAGAAGTAAATTTAACATAGTATAAAATTTTAAAAATTAAGAAAAGGTGGAAAAAAAATCCTTATCGAGAAAAATGATTGTATAGAAAAAGAGTAATATATATATATATAGAATAGCGAGAATAATTGTAATGGAATGAAGACAATAAGGTGAACATTCCGCTACGTTGTTAACCAGAATATCAACAACTCTCATCAGATATTAACCACTCAAATTGAAAATACGAAACCCTAGGAGTCGTTATTGGGATATGAAACCCTATGCGGTCAATTTGCTCGTTTTAGGGTACAAACTTCGTCAAACACAGCAGAGCCTGTAACTGTTTTAGGTCTGTAACTATTTTAGGTATTAGCTTAATCTGAGAGGCTATACGCGTGTCACCCTATTCTGTAGCCCTAAACTGATTTAACTGCCTTATGAAGAAGAAAAGTAGGCCTGAAATTGGCATTGGATGCTAAAAATGGTCCCCATTCTTGGGCAGAGAGAATCCTAAAAGACAGAAGACGATCATCCCTCACATGCAGAATCGCATGGAATGAACGCCAAATCTACCTTTTCCATGTTCTTTTTGCAGGGCAATCAACTGCTTCTGATTCATTTTGGCCTTGGATAAGGGGTCACTGGAACACTTATACTTCCAGCAATTTCTTTTTAGAATGAAATTTGGTAGTCATAAAAAGTATGGTTCTTTTTATTATGAATTTTGTTTGTGGTATTTTTAGATGTTAACTAAAACCAATAAGGTTTATCAATCTTAAATATAAATCTAATAATTTAAGTAATTCTTTCATGGTCAGAGCAAGAATTTTGGGATTGTATTTTTCACTCGTTTAGCGAGTTTTTTATGTTCTTTATGTGGATATGTTGGTTGGATCTCCTATGAGAGAATAGCTTTGATTGGTCTCCTTCCGAGAATGGTCTCCTTTAAGAGAATGAGTGTTGCTCTCTCTTTCAGTTTTGACGTGATTCTCATATCTAGTTTTTGTGCAAGTTACCTTTGATTCATTTTGAATATCAAAAAACAGCTATTTTTCTTCTAAAAAAAACCTAACAACTTAAAATTAACAAAAATAATGATGTTTCCCTCAGACTTGGCCTGATCCCCCAACTTTTCTTCTCATGTTTACCAAAAGTTTGCTGAAAGACATCTGGAGTATCTTGTAAAATGGCCAGTCAGTTTTACAACCCCACAAGCATCACTGTCCTGGCCATTCGTTAGTGAAAAGGGAAACTGATACTTTTTTTAACATGGCTTGCAAGCTTCAATGCAATTTTTTCCACTAGACTTCCCATTCCAACAGCACAGTGACAGACAAATACGGTCAAGCTTACCTGCATACAAGTACTCTGATGAATAAATGTATATTCATGTTCAATCGCTTTAACTTTCCGGCTTCAACTTCAACCTCAACCGCAACAACCGCTACACGTTTCCCCACTACCGCCGTTTCCCTTGGGAAACCCGTTATACGAATCATAGTAATTAATGCGCCTGCTTTTGCTCTTTCAGACAGCGTGCTACGCCCAGTCCTTTGTTAATGCTTTTGACCCATCTCGTGATATGTAAAGGCATTAGAATGTGTGGTGGAGTCCATGCCTAACGAGCTTTACACTGCTTTCAATCTCTCGGCCTATAAATTAATGTGTGTGATGGCTGAGTAGCAGCATTGCACTCAGTTCAGAGTTTTGGCTTGACGACATAGTGATCTTAGTTTGTGGGTCTACCCTTAACAATGAGGGCATTTTATGGCGCTTCTTTCTTGTTCGGGTTGTGTTTTTTGTTCTGGGTAGGGCATGGTAATGCAAATTATACTACAGAGAGCTATAGGCACTCTAAACATCCCAAACCCAAGTTCCATGGAGCTTCCCATAACTATAGAGATGCTCTCTCCAAAGCTATACTTTTCTATGAAGGCCAGCGCTCAGGCAAGCTCCCTGGCAATCAACGTATGAGTTGGAGAAGAGACTCTGCTCTGTCAGATGGGTTTTCTCAGCATGTATGCAGCCATTCTTTTCATATTTTATAATACTACTGTCTTCTTTTTTATTTCATCCTTACAGTATTCCATGCAGGCCATGCTATACAGAGGCTTATATGCCTAAGTTTTAACCTGTTCTTTGGTTTATTGGATTAGTGACGAAACTTAAAAGAAGGAAGTATTCTATCGTCGTTCCATAAATCCTCAGGGAAAGATCAGTTTCCATTTCATTTCATTAATGCTTTTAGTTTGCTCTATCCTAATATAAGTGATTTGGATATGTGTTTGTATTTATCTTTGCCTTCTAAATGAGACCAACATAGAACTAGAACTTATTTTTAGTAAGCAGCCACATAGTTTCATAGAAGTACAGATAAGTGATGCGGATATGTGTTTGTATTTATCTTTGCCTTCTAAATGAGACCAACATAGAGCTAGAACTTGTTTTTAGCAAGCAGCCACAGAGTTTCATAAAAGTTCAAATTCTGTAGAGTGCTTATAGATAGTTGGCTTTATTTCAGGCATGCCAACAGTAGCGTTTGTTTCCATGCATGATAATACATCGACTGTGACATCCAACATTTAGCAGGGTCACCTTGCTTGTATTTCTTCGGACATTCCTATACTATTATTGACAAATCAATTCTTGTGAATATCATGAGATTTGCCATGGATAATCAGAATACATACTAACATTTTTGTGCTAGGAAGGGTATTCTACAGTCCAGGGTGGTGGAAATAGCACGTTTGCCTTTGTATTTCTTTTAAGTGTAAAAAGAGATAAAACCACTCAGAAATGCAAACCCACTCAAACAGTCTCCTAGTTATGATAGATATATGCTAGTGTTGTGTAATAGTCTTTAGATTCTTAAGATAAAATACATCTTGAAATGCTAGTTATGATAGATATATGCTAGTGTTGTGTAATAGTTTTTAGATTCTCAAGATAAAATACATCTTGAAATGTGCAGCTTGAGAGCTATAAAAGCTTTTCAAAGATTTTAGAGCTATAAAAGCTTTTCAAAGATTTGATGGCGTTTGTTTTTAGATGCTTAACATAAAATACATCCTGAAATGTGCTGCTGGGGAGATGTAGAAGCTTTTCAAAGATTTGATGGCGTTTGTTATTTTTGGGCAGGTGGACTTGGTTGGAGGATACTATGATGCAGGAGACAATGTTAAATTTGGGTTTCCAATGGCATTCACAACAACAATGTTGTCATGGAGCGTTTTGGAATTCGGCGGGTTGATGGGCAGTGAGCTAGCCAACTCAAAGGTTGCCATTCGCTGGGCCACGGATTACTTGCTGAAAGCAACTGCACATCCAGGCACCATATATGTCCAGGTAAATACATATATAGTACACAATGATTCAACTCTCTGCAAACTAAGCCATATCTATAGCCACTGTTTTAACTGACCAAGAATGGAATCTCCATTATTATTCTGCATCCTATGACTTAATTCTGTCAAATGTTCAAATTTATGGCAGGTAGGGGATCCCAACACTGATCACAAATGCTGGGAGAGGCCAGAAGACATGGACACTGTCAGGACTGTCTATAAAGTCGACAGCCAACATCCTGGTTCAGATGTTGCTGCTGAAACGGCAGCAGCACTTGCAGCTGCATCACTTGTATTTCGCAAATCTGATCCTTCATATTCAAAACGACTTATTCATACTGCTATGAGGGTAAATACTTAAAATGGTTATCTCTTATAAGCTTACCTGTAACCATTCTATGTAATGCCCGCACCTGACCTTGTTGTCATGGGGTTTTCAGGTATTTGACTTTGCTGATAAACACAGAGGATCTTATAGTGACTCCCTCAAGTCTTCAGTCTGTCCATATTATTGTTCATATTCTGGATATCAGGTACTTAAATATAATATTCAATTTTGAGCAGATTCTCACCTTGTCAGATTAGGTTAGAAGATTTACAGCCAACTTATTTTGGGTCATCTCAGGATGAACTACTCTGGGGAGCAGCATGGTTGCACAAGGCAACCGGCAGTCCAACTTATCTAAATTACATTCAATCAAAAGGCCAGTCATTAGGAGCTGATGAATCTGACAATATATTTGGATGGGACAATAAGCATGCAGGAGCTAGAGTTCTCCTATCAAAGGTATTAAGTGGTTGTTAGTGATGGTTAGCACATTCTTATATACCAATCACCACATTTCTAGTTGAACACCCACCTGGTTTGAACTTGGGCTATTGTACAGTGATGCTCAAACTTAGGCTATTTGTATGATGATATGTGCAGGAGTTCTTGCTAAGAAATGTGAAGTCTCTTCAGGACTACAAAGGACATGCCGACAATTATATCTGCTCTCTTCTCCCATCACAGACTAAATACACTCCAGGTCCCTGCTATTTTACAGGCATTGAAGGATATACATTCTCTGTCCTAAACATTTTGTTTTGATTTTAACATTGTATATATTATTGTGTAAGCAGGAGGTCTTCTTTACACATTGCAGGATAGTAACTTGCAATACGTTACATCTTCTTCCTTCTTGCTCTTCACTTATGCTAAATACCTGAGCTCCTCCAAACAAGTAGTATCTTGTGGGGGAATGACTTATAGCCCTCAGAGGCTAAGAGCTATAGCAAAACGCCAGGTATAGATTCATAAAAACCCACTACTAATGAAGTTATTGATATGTGGTATGAATAGGGATGAAGCTATGGGGGTTCTGATTCAATCCTTATTTTTTTTTAATGAAAGGTGGATTACATACTGGGAGATAATCCTCTGAAGATGTCGTACATGGTCGGATATGGTTCTCACTATCCGAAACGAATTCATCACAGAGGCTCTTCTCTTCCTTGCAAAGCAAATCATCCTCAGCACATTCCATGCAGCGCAGGCTTCCAATCTCTGTACAGCAGTGCACCCAATCCCAACATATTGGTGGGAGCTGTGGTGGGAGGCCCGGACAGCATGGATCGATTCCCTGATGACCGCAACGATTATGAGCAATCCGAACCTTCCACATACATCAATGCACCTTTTGTGGGATCACTTGCTTATTTGGCCCACTCTACCATGCCCAGAAGTATCTAGCTATCCTCTAGTTCTCCTTATCTAAACCAGAGAAGAAAGATGTATGGAGGAACTATCTTCATGTTCAGTTGGTGTCAATTCTGTTGTATTGTAGTGAAGTAACTGTATATCTGTAGTGCTATGGAAGAAGCGTTCTATAAGCATATAGTATGCTGTTGTCATTATTCCTAATGGATGAATGAATGAATGGAATTATGAAGTCAAGACTTTGCTTTGCTCTTTGAGAATTCTCACTAGTTAGTGCCAAAAATTCTGACAAATCCAAGAGCCACGAGACAATGCACTGACAGTTTATTAAATTGGGGAAGCACATTTCTCCACAAGGCTTACGAGTTGTTTGAGTTGCATATTATTTTAATGGAGGACACCTTCGTTGTGGCCATGCTCCCCAGGTGATGGAAGCACAGTTGGATTTTATATGTGGCAAAAAAATAGTTTACATGTAGTAGAGTAATAAATGCAGCATTGTGGGCCATACTGCAGCTCCAGCATTTATTACTCTGCTGCATGTAAAATATTTTTCTGCTATGTAAAATATTTTTTTGCCATACATAAGATTTAACTGTGTTTTCATCAGTCACCTGGGAGCATAATGAATATTGTTCATTTGTCACCAAGGGTTTAACTGCACTCTTGTTCACCTGACTCTGGTGGGTTTGTTGAGAAATAAGCATTGTGTTATTTTTTTATATTTTTGGATGGTGGAAGTGGTAAACTGCTGGCTATTTTAATGTAAGGTTTAATTTTAGAAGACTTTTAGGAGAAGGTTTAACCTCAGAGAACCTTAGAGAACTCAAAGCTGGAACCTATGACTTCTCTGAACCAAAAAAATGTACACACGTCTTGCCAATTAAACTAACCTTTAAGACTTTTTGTTTTATTTTCTTATTAAATACCTTTTATAAAAAATCAAAAACCTTCTTAAGTTATGAAGTGGAGTGATAACCTTCTTGAGATATTCTTTGCAATGTATGGTTTAGTGGGTCAGGGGTTCCAATAGTGGGAGGGTTTGTCACCGCATGTTCTCCATGCTTATTTGGGAAGCTATTATTTCTAGCTTTCGACTAACATTTCCACATCTCAAACCATAAACCTATGTCTGGCAAAAGAATAACACATGTCCACATCTCAAACCATTTACCTATATTTGGCAAAGAATAACAGCTCCTTGTTTCGATGCTCATCGGATGAGAACCGTGTAACACAATGAGGAATGTGAGGGTTTGTCAGTGTTGTTCTCCACTCTTTTCGAAAGCATCTTAAGTTTTCAACTACTACTTTCACAAATATAATTTTTTTATAGTATGTCTACTATCTTTTATAAGCACTTTTAAGAGCAAAATCGATATGAAATTTTTTGATCATCCTCCATTTCAAAAATGTGGATTCTATCAACATAATATAATATAATAATTTTTTAAAATATTATTTTCTTATATTTAAGAAAATATATTTTAAAATATGCATTTTATTTTTTAATAAATTAGTATAGATTCAAATCCCAAGCTCTATCAAACTTCAAAATGAATTAAATATTTAGAGGTGCAAACATTTTATTGAGTATTACACTCAAAGTCCCAAGGTTTAGCTCAATTGGTAAGACGTGCATACACTCTCTCGGATCTGGGACAATTCGGGGGGAGGGGGGAGGTTTGGATCTTTCCATCTGAAAAAGAAAAAAGAAAAAGTATTACACTCAAAGAGCTATTGATTTGATTCAAACAAAAAACACATTTTTTTTATTAAAAATTTATATATAATTTTTATTATTAATATTTAATATTATTTATGATGGACATATATTATTTTTATTATTAATATTTAATATTATTTATGATGAACATATAATATTTTTATTATTAATATTTAATATTATTAATGGTGAACATATAATATTTTTATTATTAATATTTAATATTATTTATGGTCGACATATATTATTTTTTATTTTGTTAGGAACGAACATTACACCTGGTTGTTTAGGAGGCCTTGCACATGGTCTTAAAACCATTTGCAAGGCCCTCTTAAACCATGTACAATAAAACCATGGGTTGTTTAGGAGGTTTTGCACATAGTTTTAAAAGCATTTGCAACGCCCTCCTAAACCATGTACAATAATTTTTTTATTTTTTAGGTAGGAACATTACAACATCTCCCCTATATATTTTTGGTCGACATATATTTATAATTAAAATTTTATTTTTTATTATTTTGTTAGTAACAAACATTACAACATAATATGGATAAAGGTTATAAGATTTTCCATAACAACATAATATGACAAAAACGCCTCTCAAAGCAACAACATATTTTAAAATATACATTTTTATTTTTAATAAACAAAATTAAATGACTATATAACCTTACATTGATGTGATGCATCATGACAACGGTTATAGGTACATAAACTCTGCGCTTTATCCGAGACATTCTAATATGGGTTATATTTTCTTTAAAATATGCATTTTATTTTTTAAATAAACAACACAATTAAAATGATTATATAACTTTACATTGATGTGATGCATCGTGGCAAAGGTTATAATTAGATAAACTCTGCACTTTGACCAAAGACATTTTAATATAGGCTATTGCAGTTTGGATTCTAGTATTTGATATTTTAATTTAGGTTATTGCATTTGGATTCTAGTATTTTATTTTTTTAAATTTTTTGGTAGTTGGACTTAGTCTAATAAAAGGATAAGTTAAAACATTTTGGGTAAAGTGTAAACTTTATTTAAGAGTCCCATAAAAAATGATTTTATAATTTTATTTTAAATACAATCTTATCTAACTACTTAAATTATAATACATTGTATAACTTGACATATACCAGATATACCAAATAAAATGATTTTATAATTTTGATATATAATATTATAAAACAATGATTTTATAATTCAACTAAAAAATAATTTTATTTTGGAGTCATACGATGCATCATGGTAAAGATTATATAGTAAGATAGACTATCTGATGTGTGTAGTGTAGTAATTAATGTTGCATCTATGGGGCATACCAACCGTTGGATTGAGAGTTGGATCAAATCTAATGGTTGGTATCCATACAACTGCAACATTAATTGTGGCATGCAACATTAATTGTGGCATACCAACCGTTGGATCGAGAGTTGGATCAAATCTAATGGTTGGTATCCCTCCAATTGCAACATTAATTAGGGCATACCAACCATTGGATTGAGAGTTGGATAAAATCTAATGGTTGGTATCCTTGCAACGCAACATTGGGGCATACCAACGGTTGGATTGAGAGTTGGATAAAATCTAATGGTTGGTATCCCTGCAACTACAATACAACACTGATTGGAGCATACCAACCGTTGGATTGAGAGTTGGATCAAATCTAATGGTTGGTATCCCTGCAACTGCAACATTAATTGGGGTGTATCAATCGTTGGCTTGAGAGTTGGATCAAATCTAATGTTTGGTATCCCTGCAACTACAACATTAATTAGGGCTTACCAACCATTGGATTGAGAGTTGGATCAAATCTAATGGTTTGTATCCGTGCAACCGCAACATTAATTAGGGCATACCAACAGTTGGATTTGATCCACAACATAATGTTTATTATATAATGTTTTGACCATTTTTAGTCCATTTCATAGTTGAAATGTGAGAAGGTGTCATATTTAAACTTTAGATAGAAACTCCTCAATCACATATACATAACTGGTATATTGGAAATAATACTTTATAATTTGTTATGGAGAATGTTGCCACTCCTAGATTTGCACCATATATGTCCGACCGTGGACAGATGTAAATGTCGCCCTTCTCTCCATGCATGAACATCAAACGTGTCATGATATGGCCATTAACATCCTATCAGATCAAGAGTTGCATTTGTCACATGTGTTTTCACTTTATGAATCTCTCTGCCATGATAAGAGTTGGATGTTCGATGAACGTAAAGTTTTTGAAAATAAGAATTTTTTCTAAGTCGCATTGCATGTGCACCACATCTTCAAGGTTGTGCTCGCGTTTCCAGATTGATTGTTGGAATTATGTCTTTGTGGGAGCTGAGAACTGACCTGATTGTTTCTAGGATTGCCTCATTGCCTTTGATACTTCCCATCTCCGGCTGTGCCAGCGTTTCCAGATTGACGTCGACGGCTTGAATTATCTCTTTGTGGGAGCTGAGAATGGATCTCATTGTTTCCAAGATTGCCTCATTGCCTTTGATACTTCCCATCTCCAATGAAAAAACCAATAATCCACTAGCAAAATTCTGCAATCATATTACAACTGCAAATACAGGTCTATGTGAACCTGGTCTAACCCAATATTCTTTTGTGCGTGAGATCCAATTCACTCAAGACCAAAGAATCTTCAGCAAAAAGCAAATCAGGAAAGGTCCAAAAATTTATTTGTTATTCTAGACTTTTAACACAGGTGGTGGGAACAAAGCAGAATGTGTGCAAAAGTGGGAAGCAAACTCCAGAGGACAGCAACGTTTTAGTATTTGTTTTTTTTATTACTAATAACATGTTAAACCATGCCTAATATTGTTTTTGTTGTTTTAGTTGGTGATTTTGTGCAGAGAAACATTTTACATCTACTCCCTAAATGGAAATGGTTAGTTCATTGCTAATTCCTGAAATCCCTAGAAGGTTATTGGCCATAAGCAGTTAAAGGTCTTATAATGACAATTTTAGCCTTTAGAAGTGTTATTAAATCTGTTTGATGGGAGTCTTCAGCATGCTTTTCTTTTGTCTATGTTGTCTGTCAGGTTCTCTTTGGTACGCAAAAGTACTTAGTCAATTGCTCTAGTCTACTTTGTAATCTCTATTTGGCGTCCAATACTTGGAATATGCGTGTTCCTATTAACATTTCTCCTTATTTACTTGAGCAAGGAGACATTTAGATGGAATCTATATGGTTCAAACCTATTATAAAAGGAGACATTAACTATTACAGATCAGTTCAATGAAATACGATTTAAAAAGGACATTTCTTCTTTGCATTGAGTGTCTGCATAAGTTAAACATATTACAGATTTCTCATATAGTAGCATTAGTTGATGGAACAGGTTTACGAATGCTCTAGAGGCTGGAGAAGGCTAGTATTGGATGGTTTGGGATGCAAGATTTAGAAACGCAACTAGCTGGCATCATCCTTTAGGAGCACTTGTCATTGGGATTCGACAACTTGGGCTGTTTGGATGGCAGCAAAATGAAAAAGATGAAACGCAAACAGAGACAATGTCTAGGAATTGCACATGGAAAGAGAAGCATGAGGAAATCACATAGGGAGAAGCTTGCATTGCTAGATCTGTGGGGCTTGTAGTGAATTCAGACTAAGAAATGCATGAGTTAACTAATAAGCCTATAAATCAATACTACATGCATAATATTTAGTGTTATATAAATACAGGTGTCAACCCAACCTACATCTATGAAATCATTGGGTTGTTACTGCTTGGCACACTCTTGGTTTGTTGAAAGGGCAGGCGTACACGTTGAATGGGTTGGTTTGTTGAATGCGCAGGGCCACAAGAAAGAAAGGATGGCCAGAGGGAAGGGTAGGGGAGCAGAGCGGGACATGGCTAATAGGAAAAAAAACCTGGGCTCACAGGAAAGGCATACAGGGCTTGGGCTCAAACTGCTCTGGAATAGGAAATGGAGATTGAAGTGATGGCTAACTATCCAGGTGGCCCTATATCATCGATTTTTTTACAGTTCTACGATTTCAGGGAAGAATTGGATGAATCATGATTATTAAAAGTAGATAATTGAGTATTTGTACCAGACAAAACTCATCTACAACCATTGTAACATCTGTAGATGCGCCTCACTCATCAATATTTAGGTCTGAATGAAATTTTGTATTAAGTATGTTGATCTCTGAATTTTTTTGTATTTTGTTTTTTAATATGACAAGGAAACAAAGTAATTGACAGTGAACTAATTTTATCTTGACAGCCTATCATGTGGAGTAAGCAATAACTTCTGCATCTAAGCTTTGTTCATAACTTCAACTTGTACAAATTTGAAGAGATGAGCTTGGTTACCTTTATCAATAACTATGGACAAAATCCCAAGCTTCACGATAACTGCCTCCCCCTGCTATATGACCTCATATAGGTAGTAAACTCTGCATTAAGATAACTACCTCACCTTCCTATGTAGACTCAGCTCAGCCTTATGATAACTACCTCATCCTCTTTTATCTTCTCAGCTCAACTGGGTATAGCATGGAGTGGAACATGGTGGTTTGGCAGCAAGAATTCAGGTTAGTATACTAGGAGTATGGATGAAGATGAAGCGGTGTCGATGTAGAAGACGATGCTGGTGCACAACAATATCGATGCAAGAAGGGGGGGCTACGATCTTTGTCTCGGATTCCTGTTTGTCTGGGCTTCCTGTTTGTCTTTCTTAGTTTTTGTTTGATATATCAAAATCCCACTTCATTTTCTTGATAAAATTAACCATCATTGTGACCATATTGGTTTTTCAAATAGTAAATAGAAGAGGACGAGTTGCTGCACAAAAGAAATTGCTCAGAAAAATTAGAAGATGCAAAAAATAGTTTCTCTGAGTATTAGAAGATATAGATGAAAATTCTTCTTCTTAGAAGACTTCAACCTGGGAATCACAAGCTCAAATAAGCAAGTTCTTCTTAGAAAATAAAAATACTTCAACCTGGGAATCACAAGCTCAAATAAGCAAATAAATCCCAAGCCTCAATGGAAAGAGGTGCCATAAAAATCGGTGTGGTGAAATTTGTGCTAGAAAAAGCTTGTGGTGTCATTGCATTTAATGCATTCTGTGCAAACCATGGCGGTGAACCTGCAAATTAACCAGGGTGGTGAGGCTAATGTGATGAGGAGGCAGTGCATGAGGAGGTCGTTCCCTCAAATAATTAAGAAGGCTTTTCTAAAACCAAGAAGGCCGCAGTCGGTCCGGCAATAAGACCCTCAACCTCTTAGCCAATTGTATGAGACATAAATTATTTTTATTTTTAAATAAATAAAAGAAATTATTGTTTGATGTAGAACTTTAGAGAATTGTGATAATTTTTTTGGTCAAAGTAGAAACTAATAGTGGTTGAACATTTATCGATTACAATTGTACACTGCCTCTTGGTAGGTACAATAACAAAAACAATAACAAATCTGCCGCTCGATTACGTTATCTAAAAATATGAATATAGCTCATCTTAATAATATCC
This sequence comes from Pseudotsuga menziesii, assembly GCA_001517045.1. Taxonomy (NCBI): domain Eukaryota; kingdom Viridiplantae; phylum Streptophyta; class Pinopsida; order Pinales; family Pinaceae; genus Pseudotsuga; species Pseudotsuga menziesii. The sequence continues at coordinate 684,749 of LPNX010937552.1, forward strand.
TCATATAATAGTAGCAAATAAATACTCCTTATCTGAAAATATGAATATAGCTCAACTTAATAATATCCTCATATAATAGTAGCAAATAAATACTCCTGAATACTTTCCAATTTTTAGTTTTTAAATCATTGATTTTATTTTGAAGTTAATGTGTTTATGGTTTAACCCATCTTCAATGGTTTGTAGTTTTCAATCTGCTCATAACTTTGAACGAATAAAAAATCATAGAAGTCTACTCCACCATATTCCAAACAAGAGTTCTTCATCAATGTGTGACTTCTCCGAGTTCACATCACCCTCCTAAGATGTGGCGGTCACCACCTTCCCTTCAGGGCACCTTCTCACTAGTTCCCTCCTCTCTGGCACGAGCTCCTTCAGCAAAAGGTATTTATACTAATGCCTGCTCTTTTTTCAATGATGCCTTTGAATAGGAACTCCTTCTTTTGGATTCAGTGGAGATCAATGCTACTCTACCCTCCTCAGTAGTGGTTTCCGCGCCTGTTGAGTCCCTTAATACTCTAGTATTGGACCCTTATGTTGACTCCCATGCTGACCCTTCACCCTCTCGGTCCCTTTCTCCACCACCCCAGCTTATTTCTCCTCCTATCTCCTCTAGGCCGACATCTGTTTTCTCTGACTCTGATTTCCCTCCTCTTGCAGGACCTCATTTTCACGATAGTACTTCCCCTCCTCACAGTCCTATCTCTTCTCCTTCTTTTGCAGAACCTTCTTTACAAAAATCTTTGGAAATCTTCTCTGCGAAATCTCCCCTCTCTCCTTCGGTCTTGTCGTTAGACTCCATCCGGTTTGAAAATGTAACTATCAGAAAAAATAAAAAAGCCACTCTTCTGTCTTCGCATTTGGCCTCTGCTCCACCTTCGTTTACTCCTTTGTCCACTAGGCTTAAAAATGCGGCGAGACATCAGCTGGCTTACTCCCATCGGGTCCTTAGAGCTTCGAACCCCCCTCTGAGTGGTTCCTGATGAAAATTCTTTCACTAAACGTTCGGGGCTTGGGGGGCTTGGGTAAACAAAAAATCCTCCATCATCTATTTGTTTCTCTCTCGCCTGATGTAATCCTTCTTCAAGAAACCATGAAAAGTACCTACCCAGCATTGTTAGCGTTTTCAAAGATCCATCCTGGTTGGGAATTTTGTGCTATAAGCTCCAAAGGTCTATCTGGGGGTGTTCTCTCGGGCTGGAACCCCCTTTATGTCAGATGTAAAGCCTTTCAAACTTTTGCGGGTATCCTTCTTAAAGCTCGTTTCAGGGGCTCCACCACCTCTCTTTCCATTTTAAACTGCTATGGCCCATATCTTCATCGTGAATCTTTCTGGAATGCGGTTGCTAGGGGTGGACTTTTATCCCTTCCCAACCTGATTCTCATGGTAGATTTAAATCTTACTCTCAATGGGTCGGAAGTATGGGGTAAGAAGGCCCTTCTCGATCCTCTTGGCCCCTTCTTCACTCAACTTTTTCCTGATTTTCGGCTAATGGATGTAGCTCCATCCTATGCTGGGCCCACTTGGGGAAATGGTAGGTTAGGGGCAGAGGGCATTTGCAAAAGGCTTGACAGGTTCCTTCTTTCCTTTAACTTAGTTGACCTTCTCCTCAGGCATAGGGTCTGGTCTTATCCCTCTGTGGTATCAGACCACTACCTTGTTCTTTTCAAATGCATGGAAGATCCTGTTTCCTGCCCTCTCCTTTTCAAATTTAATCATACCTAGCTATCCAATGACGATTTCGTCAAGATGGTCAAAGCTGAATGGCCTCTACTACCCCATGGAGTTCCTGCTTCTTGGATGGATGACCTCTCTTTGAAGCTTTGCCTCCTGAAAAACAAGGTCAAAGTATGGACGAATGAGAAGACCTTGGAGATGAAAGAAAAGACCATTCTCATCGAAGAAGAAATTAAAAATATTTTGGAATCTTCGAGCATGGGTCTGCTCTGCTCCCTTGAAAACAACAGGCTCCTGGCTCTTTGTGAAGAGTTGCATCGTTTGATGGATCACGAACTTCAGTCTGCCAGGCTTCAAAGACGAATGACTTGGGCTTCACTGGGTGATGCCAATATGAAATTCTTTCACTCGGTAGCATCTGCACGGAAGAAACATAACGCCATTTGGTGTCTTGAAGATGAAGGAGGTAATATGATTGAAGATGACAAAGGTATTAAGGACTTGGGGGTAAGGTATTTCAAGCAGATTTTTAGAGATGATAATCAGACCAACATTGAGGCCCAACTGAAGGGTATTCGTTTGTTCCCTTCCTTTCTTCACCAAGAGGAGATGGAGACTTTCAAATGCCATATTTCTCTATAGGAAGTGGAATTGGCTTTAAAATATTTTAAGAAAGATAAATCTCCTGGTCTAGATGGCTGGCCAGTGGAATTTTTTTCTAGATTTTTTTGATATTCTGGGGAGTGAACTGGTTAATGTGGTTGAAACTTCCAAGCTGGAAGGTAGAGTAATACCTTCTTTGAACTCAACCTTCATTGCTCTTATCCCCCAAAAAGAAAAACCCCTCACCTTCGCTGATTTTAGACCTATCTCTCTCTGCAATTTGGTCTACAAACTAATTTCCAAGGTTGTTGCACAATGTCTTAAGAATTTTTAAGATAAGTTTATCTCTCCTCAACAATTTGGGTTCTTAAAGAATAGACAAATCTCAGAACCCTTGGCCATTACTCAAGAAGTTCTTTATACTGTCAAAACCAAAAACAGGTGTGCATTAATTCTCAAGCTGGATCTTTCAAAAGCTTTCGATAGGGTGAACTGGTCCTATCTCAGACTCATTCTTCTTCAAATTGGTATCCCTCTGGTGGGTGTCAACTGGATTATGGGCTGTCTGTCATCTGCAAATTTTGCATTGCTTGTTAATGGATCCCCTTCTAGCTTTTTCCTTGCTACCTGTGGCATTAGGCAGGGCTGCCCTTTGTCCCCATTATTGTTTATTCTTGTCATTGAAGGGCTCAGTCTCTAAATAAAGGATGCACGTACCAATGGGAAGATCAAGGGTATCAAGATCTCCTCCCAACTCTCACTCACTCACCTGCTTTTTGTTGACGATGTGATTATGTTTGGTACTAGCACCTTTGAGGAGTGGGTTGCATTCAAAGTTATATTGGATATTTTATGTGCAGCTTTTGGTATGTGTATCAACATGGATAAATCTTGTTTTTTATTCAACAACATGGAGGAAGGGTTATTGAATAGGATCTCTCACACTCTCTCATTTAAATTTGAGCACATCTCCAAGGGTTTTAAATACCTTGGCTACTTTTTAAAGCCCCTTCGTTATTTGGTTAAAGACTGGCACTGGCTTATAAAGAAGTTTGAAAGAAGTACTCAACATTAGACCTTTCGATTACTCTCCATTGGGGGTATACTAGTCTTGATAAAAGTTGTCCTTACTAGTTTTCCAGTCTACTAGATGGCTCTGGTGCCTGTTCCTAAATCCATTCTCGACAAGCTTAGAAGTCTGATCTTCTCTTTCTTGTGGGGCTCAATAGAGGACAGTAAAAAGTATCAGCTAGCTGATTGGATGTCTCTATCTAAACCTACATCTCTCGGTGGATGGGGAATCAAACATTTGGGCTGGTCCAGTCTTTCGTTACACCTCAAGAGCTTCTGGTTAGCCCTTAATGGGAATGGGATATGGTACAATCTCTTGTCTGAGAAATATCTGAGAAAGCTCTAAGTGGTGTCCTAGATCCGCAAAAAATATTTCACTGTGAGGGGTGTTTTAGTGATTTGGAAAGGTTTTATCCATACCTTATCCTGGTTTGGCAGTGGTCTCACCTGGCAAGTCGAAAATGGTGAGAATATTTGTGTGGGCTCAGATCCGATAGTAGGTATTGACTCTCAATTTTTTATTCCACAAGATCTTCAGGATTACCTGGAGGATTATGGTATAATAACGTTGGATCAAGCAAGAAATCACTCCCCGGATGCACAGAGCTATTGGTTCACTGTTGAGGAATTGTACCTGGGAGGTGAATGGAAAATTCTTTGGAACAGTTTTATATCGGGGCTTGAGTATGGCAGAATAAGACTCTCTAATCAGAAAGACTCATTATTATGGTCTTACAATAATTATGCTGGGAAGCTCACTGCAACACTTGAGTATGAGTGCATTGTGCATCATTTCCATAATCGTTCTTCTGATATGTCCAAAGTGATGGACCTTCTATGGATGTTTAATATCCCAGCAAAAATCAGATGTTTCATTTGGTTACTAATAATGAATCATGTGCTAACTTGGGATAACCTCCAATGCCGTGGTAGACAGGGTCCAGGTATTTGCATTCTCTGCAGGATGGGTGAAGACTCGATCCAACATCTGTTCATCGATTGTACCTTTTCAAGAAGAGTCTACTCAGTTTTCTGTGAGCAATTTGGAATTCCCTCCTTAAATAATTGCACAGTTAGGTCTTTCCTTGAACTTTGGTTCAACAACATTTCTGTTGGCTCAGCCATTAGCTATTTGCCCCTCTTCTATTTCTGGAGTATTTAGAAACTAAGGAATTGTTGTATTTTCAACAATAAACAACACTCTGTTTACTCTATCCTTCATCAAATTGAAGCACTAATGCATCTTTTTCCTGTACCAAAAAAAAGAAAAAAATCAGATGTATTGGCTCTCGTCCTTAGCTCTTCTTCCCTTATGGCTTCTTTGATGGGGCAGTTGCTGGGAACCTTGGGGGAGTAGGCTTTGTGCTTCTCTTGAGTGATTCACACACTATTAACTTCACTCTAGGTTGTGGCAGAAGCACAAACACCAGATCTGAGCTCCTGGCTCTTTGGGCTCTCCTTGCAGTGACAAAACATTTGGGGATTCCTCTTAGTACTATTTACGGTGACTCCCTTGTCATTATTTCTTGGGAAAACAGGATTGCATCACTAAACTCTCCTCACTTGAGTAACTGGTGTAAGGACATTAGGTCCCTGCTGCAAATTATTCCACCTTTGACCATCAAGCATATTTATCGTGAGCATAACCAGTAGGCTGACAGTCTCTCAAAAAAGGCTCTATTGTTAGATCTTGGTTTTGGGAATTTTTTGGAATATTTGGATGGAATGATCATTGATCATGGGAACTATTAGTTTTTTTAAGCTTAGTGCCGGGACTCTGTCCCTTCTCTTTTTTTTGGCACGGATACATTTTGTTTATGTTGTACCAGATCCTAGCTGACATTGAAGAGACTCTCAGCCTTCTTGTTATGCTCAGGACTAATAAGCTTCGTGGTCATGTATGATCTTTGATTTCAGCAAAAACTTCTGACCTGTTTTCAGGAATGATGATGAAAGCCTGCCCTTGGTAGGCTTTTTGGTTTTTTTCTGCTCATGGACTTGACAGAATGGGATGTATCACTGTTTCTATAGTGATTAGAGGGGCTCCCAAATGTATGTGTTACACAACAGATCGGATAGCCCATGCAGGATGATTGTATATGATGTCCTTTGATTCAATTCTAAATATCAAGGTCTGGTATTTTTTCTTCTGAAAAAGAAAAAAAAGTTATAGAAGTCCATGCTAACATTAAAGCTCAAATGCCGAAGTTTATCCAAATTTTAGATCCTTTAATTTTAGTTATATAAATTTTAGATCCTTTAGTTTTAGTAATATATGTATTATGAAAAACACATAGTTAGTTTAAAGTAGTTGGGTTCACAATTCGATTACTGAAATTGATCTTAAAAAATACCATGGTTGGATTAAAGTTCAAATATCAAAGTTTATTAAATTTTAAAATTTTTATTTATTTTATTATATATATATATTTTTAAAATTAAAATGCATTGAATATATATAATTTTTAATTTAAAAAAAATATAAATTCAATATTGAAAAAGTAATTACTTTGATGGATTAATTTTAATGGTTGAATGTTATAACCTCAAATTGTGATTACTTTTATAAAAAAAAACCTAACCTTAGCCTCAAATTGTGATTATATTTATAAAGAAATCTAAATTTAAATCTTAGAATAGGCATTCCATTATTTTCTTTGGAGCTTATGGCAAGTTGAAACTATGAAATTCTATAATGGTTGCATTATTATTAAGAGTTTTAGAGTAAGTTGAAATTATGAAATTCTATAATGGTTTTAATTTGTTTGATTGATTAGGTAGAATTTTATTTAATTGATGTTTTTATCTTATGTTATAAATAGTATATATTTATTTAAAACTAGGATTTACTAAGCATTTATAGGCATCAAATTTCTTGATATGTAAATTTTTTTTTGCTATGTAAATTTTTTAAGATAATAAAATTTAGTAGATGTTTAACAGTTCAAACGGATTTAAAAAGGATTTTAATCATTTTAATTTTTAGTGTTGGTGTAAAATTAGATTGACATAAGCTATGAAGTAGCTTTATTTAATATTTTGTTAATGGCATATTGAGATGTAAAGTATCTAGCTACATTGAGTATTCATGGTTCTAACCTGTTCTATTGGTTAGGTGGATATTTGATTTGATGGATGATTTTTTGTTATAAACCAACCATAAAATAATAGCCATATTAATGGATCGATTACCTAGCAAGTCATGTTGATAGTTTCATTGTATTGGCAATGCTTAACTATTGAACAAAAGCCTAATCATGGAGCATTTTACTGATATGCTTGAAATAGACAGTTAGTTAAAGATGGCATTCATTATTCACGAGACATAAATTCTACCTAAGAACTTGAAAAGTAGGTTCCAATTTGTCAAGGATTTGAGTAGAAACTTTGTTTATGGATATTTTTCTATTAGAAATGTCCAAAATCAATAACGAGTAGTGTAAAGAGATGACAATTTGGACCACTTTCCCTGTTCGTTTTTCAAACAGTTTTGTTTGAAGATTGTACAATCTAGGTGCAACAGGGGTATTTGAGGGCATTGAATCCATTTTTGCAATAAAAAATGGATCTTGAGTAATAAAAAAATTCTAATCTAGCCAAATATTTGATCACCGGATTCTGTCAATAATGACAAGAAAGCCAAATCAATCAAATCTTTTCACAACTCCAATCGATAATCAAATTCAAACTTCCATTAAATGGAAAGCCATGTTCACAATTCAATTATGTAATAGACCCATGAGTGAGCCATGTAGTGGAACCATGAGCATGGCATGCATGCGGGTTATTGCTAATCATCGAACAAAACTTAATTATGAAGGTGTTTAATCATATGTTTGGAATAAACAATGAGTCATAATTGACATTCATTATTGAACATATATTTAAAATTTTGAAACTTTGAAGTTGTAAGGAGGGTAGGTGTTGGCGTTTCCTCCCTCGACCTAGGTTTGGACCTTCCGTTGCGTGCAACAAATCCCAAGATATCGACACGACAAAGAAAAGCTTAGTCGATAGCACCTGCGACACAGATGCAGTCTCGCTCGAGATATCTCTTATGGGTAACTACCAAAACCAGGTTTCCGTAGTTGGGCGAGGATTTCTTCTCCCTTGGCACCTTACCAACTCGCTCGACCGAAGCCAGTGGGTGTATTGTTGAGATTACAGCGTCAGGTGTCATTCTCCAGTGTTGTGAGTAATAGCAAGATATAGACTTGTGTAGTCCTACAAATATGCTCATCTGATTGAGGTGGTGATGTTGTAAAGTCTTATGAGTAATATCAAGACATTAGACTTGTGTAGTCCTACAAATATCCTCATATGATTGAGGTGGTGATGCAGTAGACTTGTGTAGTCCTACAAATATTCTCATATGATTGTGGTGGTGATGCAGTAGACTTGGGTAGTCCTACAAATATCCTCATATGATTGAGGTGGTGATGCAGTAGAATTGTGAGTAATATCAAGTTCTACAACTATCCTCATGTTGTGAGGTGGTGTGCTTTACTATGTAAAGTAGATATACTATGTGATGTATGGCTAGTCATGGTCAAACAAGTGCTACAAGTCTCCTTTAGGGATTAGCTACCCCTAGAGTGATTTACTTTAGCATATGACTATATGACTCAGGGAAATACATATGATCATAGGTTCGAAAACAAGCTTATGAGTATGATATGATTAATTAATGAAAACACATATGGACCGTGTAGAGATATTTAATATAAGCATAGAGATAGAGAGAGAATTCGAATTGCATATGTTTCCACCAAGTAAACTCGAAATTGATTAGATATCAGTTGAGTATTAATTATGGTAAACAAGTTTAGATAATTAAGGAATCATATCCTTAATTTATGCAAGTGGTTATTGGAAATAAACACTAATGGATATGCACTAGTTATGTTCAGTTACATTCAGTTCAGCTTAGTTACATTTAGTTCAACTCAGTTAACTACTCAGTTAGAGTTAGTTAATTAATGGAAGGAGCATATCTTCTTGTGGGAGATAATTATGGAGTGCAACTTTACACCAAATCAGTATGGGTGCATGATTAAAGATGGATCAGTGTTCTAAGTGTCAACAAGTTGCTGCTACATGCAACCATTCTATTTTTGTTGTAAAACCCGATTTGAATTGTTATTAAAGTGCTATGCACTTAGCAAGTTAGATACACTGTTCCATTCGATATCCTCTCTCTGGTGCTCTAGTGAAAGCAATTTGCTATTATGCTGTAATCATTCTCTACTACTAATCTATCATACTCTAAGATCGTATGCTAGGTTTTTCATGCTTTGAATTAGTGGAGTGTTTTCCTAGGGTAATATTGTGTTATATGGTTTGATTTATATCTTTGAATTATTGATGTGATTTATATGCACTGTTATTATGGATTAAAGTTTTAAAGTTCAAGTTTCTTCATATTTTGCTCAATCACTAACATGGTATCAAATCAAGGGCAGGAAAAATCTTAGTTTTGTACAAACACTCTAAGTCTCTATAGATATTGAAGCGTTGAGCAAGAGCGTGAAGCAAGGGTTTCTATATCTTTTCGACCAGAAGATAGACTCGAGGGAACATCCAAAATCAATACATGGAAGGCAAGGGTGTTCAATATTCTAGAAGAGCATGATCTAGACTCTTTTGCGATTGCTATGATCGAAGAGCCCACTACAAATGCAGGAAGGAAAAATTACAAAAAGAATCAAGAAAAGGAAAAGTGGATCATATATGACTCTCTGAAGGACAACCTCATGTCGGTGATCACTCCATTGAAGACATCAAAGGAGTGTTTTGACACACTCATGAATCTCTATGAGAAGAAGGCTCCTACTCAAAAGAGGGATTTGAAGAACAAGTTGCGCAACATGAAGATGGAGAATGATGAGACCATGGCATCTTTATTCACAAAGATTTCACAAGTGAAGGATCAACTAGCAAGAATTGGTGTGGAGACAGATGAGGATGATCTTCTTTGAACCGCTATTGATGGGCTCCCTGCCTCATGGGAGAACTTTCTTACTACAATAAATGGAAGAGAAGAGCAGCCCAACTTCGAAAGACTCTAGCATGACTGCATTCAAGAAGAAGGGTGCATCTATAACAAAGCAGTGCACACTAAGGAAGATAATCTATCTCTCATGGCTAGGACTATGAAAGGGAGGAAGCCTTTTGCTCCCAGAAAATAATTTCATACAAAGAAGAAAGAGATTACAAAGAACTTTGAAAAATCAAAGTTTAAATTCTACTACTGTGGAAAGAAAGGTCACTTTGCAAGAGAGTAAAATAAAAAGAAGAAGGATGAAGGAAAGTTTCATGCCTCCACTGCTGTAGAAGAAACTCCGCATAATATTACACCCGAGGAGAAAGAGACTAGAAGAGAGTATTATCTTGTCTCTGCTTTGTCTGAATCCATCATTTCAGGAGAATATACATGGTTGATCGACAGTGGTGCTTCCAATCACATGTCAGGGTACAAGGGTGCACTTTCCAACCTAAAGGAGAAACAATTCTCATGCATGGTGGAACTAGGAGACAATTATACATATTCAATCCTAGGAGTTGGATCCACATCATTCCAGTTAAATTCAGGAGACATGCTACATATGGATGACATTTTGTATGTTCCTGGATTGAAGAAAAATATACTCTCGGTTTCTGTCCTTGAAGATAAAGGCTTTTGTTTGATCTTCATGGAGAATCAAGGATACTTATGGCCAAAGAACCAGAACCTTGATACTGTTTTTATTTTCGGAGTTCAAGAAGGAGGAATCTACAAGGTCCCATAAAATATTATTTCAGCCATGGTACATCATACTATCATCCCATGTGATATTTGGCATAGGAGACTCGGACATCTCCACTTTAGATCACTTCCTGGTCTACAACGAATGGTGAAAGGTATGCCTAGTTTCGATTCTTTTCATGATTCTATCTGTCAAGGTTGTGCTTTAGGAAATAATGTTAAAGAAAAGTTTCCTAGCAGCCATACTATATCTAAAGGCATCCTTGACTTAGTACATTCAAATATGTGTGGACCCATGTCTACCCCTTCTCTTACTGGGTACCTTTACTATGTTTTATACGTTGATGATTTCTCCCATAAGGCATGGATTTACTTTATGAAAGCCAAAAGTGAAACCTTCTGTAAATTCCAAGAATTTAAAGCCTTGGTAGAAAACCAGACAAGTAGGTTGCAAAAGCCATGTTACATGATCAAGATATTTTTTCTTATTTATGGGCATAAGCTACTAGTACAATAGTGTACATTCAGAACAGAAGTCCGCATGCAGTTCTTGATGAGAAAACACATGAAGAGGTATTCACTGGTGAAAAACCAGACATATCACATCTTCGTATTTTTGGATGTCCTGTGTATATTCACATTCCAAAAGAAAAGAGAACCAAGATGGAACCTTTTGGAAAGAAGGGAACTTTTATTGGCTACAAGGAGACCTCCAAAGCATTCAGAATCTATGTACTTGGTGAGAGACATGTTGAGGTAAGTCGGGATGTGACTTTCCATGAGGAGGCTGTTAGAAAATAGGACCGTAGAGTAATAACACATATATAGTTAAATAATTAAACACATTATAGAGAGACACATATATAACGTGTTTCACCCAAACGATGGGCTACATCCACAAAGAAATTGCCAGTCTTTGTATTACAATCCAGAAAGATGAAGGGATACTGCCTGCAACAAAACTGATGCACTTCCTCTTCACACTCTCACTATCTCTCCCACACAATCACAGAGATTATTTCCAATACAAAATAATACCGTACATAGTCATGTTACAATGATTTCTTTTATAGGGGAAATACCATGGGAAAATACTACGGTTAACCCAATACCATGGGTCCACAAAACTGTTGGCCAACACACATCCCCCAAGGTAGGGGGAATGAGTGTAGAGTACACCTGGAGTACAAACACAACTGAATAATATCTTTGGATCTAGAAGATCAGGCTCCACAACCAATAGAGGCAACATTCAAGCTGTCAAAAGATCTTGAATGTGATCCAGAGACAAAGGAGACTGAGATTCTTACTTCAGAAAATCATGAAAATGATTCTTTCCCTTCTGAGATTTAGAGGGAGAATCCAATAGAGCCTACAGAGTTATCTTCCATTGATGAACCAATTAAACTGGTTAATTAACCTCCTACAAAGAGGAGGGATGCATGGTGTCATAATATATTGAGAGATGCTGATAAGCATGGAGCACCAGTGGGAACTTCCAGAAAGTGCATGGATCCTGATATATATTCAAGATATGTTGCATTGATGAGAACCATTAGTGACTCTGAGCCTTCATTATATGAAGAGGATGTAGAAAAACAAGTATGGAAATATTCTATGACACAAGAGTATTCTATCCCAAAGAATGATGTTTGGTATATTGTTCCTAGACTTGAGAGGAAGTCAATTGTTACTTCCAGATGGCTTTACAAGATAAAACATGTTGCAGATGGCAGTGTGGAAAAGTTCAAAGCCATATTTTTTTCCCGAGGATTCTCATAGAAAGAGGGCATTGACTATGAGGAGACTTTTTCTCCAGTGGCCAGGTATACTACTATCAGATCTATTATTTCACTTGCATCAATATTAGGCTAGATGCTTCACCAGATGGATGTGAAGACTTACTTCCTCAATGGTGAGGTTGAGGAAGAAGTTTACATTGAGCATCCTGATGGTTTTGTGATACATGGGAAGGATTCCCATGTCTGCAAATTGAAGAAAGCCATGTATGGGTTAAAACAAGCTCTTCGAGCTTGGTACACCAGAATAGACAGTTACCTTCAGAAACTGGGTTTCTTGAAAAGTGATGCAGATTCCAACGTGTACTTCAAAGTAGTGGATAACCAACCTCTGATACTAGTTCTATATGTTGTTGGTCTTTTCCTCACTAGAGAGGAAAAACTGATTGCTGAGTGTAAGAGGGAGCTTACCTCAGAGTTTGATATGAAAGACTTAGGTCTTATGCACTACTTCCTAGGTCTTGATATTTGGTAGAGGAATGATGAGATATTTCTATCTCAAGGGAAGTACAAAGTGGACATATTGCGAAGATTTGGCATGGTGTACTGTAAATCCATAAACAATCCGATGGATTGCAATTTGAGGAAACTCCATGAGACTAAGACAGGATCGGATCCAGTGGACCCCACATTATACAGATAGTTGATTGGCTCATTGATGTACTTGATACATTCAAGGCCATACATTTGCTATACACTTAACATCTTGAGTCAGTTCATGACTGATCCTAGACACAGACATTGGGTTGTAGGTAAGCACATCTTGAGGTACCTCTGCGGTACAATTGCTTATGGACTCGGGTATGCCTCAAATGAGGAGTTTTATTGCTTGGATATACTAATTCTGATTGGGGTGGCAGCATTGTTGATTGGAAGATCACTTCTGGATACTATTTCAGCTTGGGTTTTGCTATGATTTATTGGTCCAGAAGAAAGGAAGGATCAGTTTCCCAAAGCACAACAGAGGCTGAGTACATTGCTGCTAGTACTGCTTGCAGTGAAGCAGTGTGGCTGAGAAAGATACTTCGATGATTACTCATTGTAAAGCTAGAAGATATAGTGATCAGGTGTGACTACCAAAGTTGTATAAAGCTTTCTGAGAATCCCGTGTTTGATGAAAAGTCGAAACACATAGAAATGAAGTATCACTTCATTCAAGACATGGTCCAGAAAGGTATGGTAAAACTTCAGTATATATCTACTGAGGACTAGATTGTAGATGTGATGAAAAAGCCTCTATCTATGACAATGTTTAGACACTTCTGAGATAAGCTTGGTATGGTAGAGAATGTCTCCCTCCCTAAGAGGGAGTGTTGATATTACAACATCAGGAGTCACTCTCCAGTCTTGTGAGTAATAGCAAGACAATAGAATTGTGTAGTCCTACGAATATCCTCATCTGATTGAGGTGGTGATGTTGTAAAGTCTTGTGAGTAATATCGAAACAGTAGACTTGTGTAGTCCTACAAATATCCTCATATGATTGAGGTGGTGATGCAGTATACTTGTGTAGTCCTACAAATATTTTTTATATGATTCAGGTGGTGATGCAGTAGACTTGTGAGTAATATCAAGTTCTACAAATATCCTCATGTTGTGAGGTGGTGTGCTTTACTATGTAAAGTAGATATACTATGTGATGTATGGCTAGTCATGGTCAAACAGGTGCCGCACAAGTCTCCTTTAGGGATTAGCTACCCCTAGAGTGATTTACTTTAGCATATGACTATATGACCTGGGGCAATAGATATGATCATAGGTTCAGAAACAATATTATGAGTATGATATGATTAATTAATGAAAACACATATGGACCATGTAGAGATATTTAATATAAGCACAGAGATAGAGAGAGAATTCGAATTGCATATGTTGCCACCAAGTAAACTTGAAATCGATTAGATATCAGTTGAGTATTAATTATGGTAAACAAGTTTAGTTAATTAAGGAATCAACTCCTTAATTTATGCAAGTGGTTATTGGAAATAAACACTGATGGAGATGCGCTAGTTCTGTTTAATTACATTCAGTTCTGTTCAGTTACATTTAGTTCTATTCAGTTACATTTAGTTCTCTTCATTTACATTCAGTTCTGTTCAATTACATTCAGTTTAGCTCAGTTACATTCAATTCAACTCAGTTAGAGTTAGTTAATTAATGAAAGGCACATATCTTCTTGTGGGAATAATTATGGAGTGCCAGCTTGACACTAGATCAGTATGGGGTGCATGATTAAAGATGGATCAGTGTTCTAAGTGTCAACAAGTTGCTGCTACATGAAACCATTCTATTTTTGTTGTAAAACCTAATTTGACTTGTTATTAAAGTGCTATGCACTTGGCAAGTTAGATACAATTTTCCATTCGATCTCCTCTCTCTAGTGCTCTCGGTGAAAGCAATCTGTTATTGTGTTGTAATCATTCTATGCTACTAATCTATCATATTCTAAGATTGTTTGTTGGGTTTTTCATGCTCCGAATCAATGGAGGGTTTTCCCAGGGTATATCCTGTGTTCTATGGTTTGATTTATCTTTGAATTATTGATGTGATTTGTATGCATTGTTATTATGGATTAAAGTTTTAAAGTTCAAGTTTCTTCATATTTTGGTCAATCACTAACATGTATTTCTTAACCTTCTTGTGCGTAGATAATACACTACTTAACTTATCCTTCACATGGATTATAACAACAATATAAGCTTAACACACATAATATCTATCAATAGTGCGACTCATGCGTAAGAGAACTCATTCATAAGAAAATCCATAAACACTTAATCACAATATACATTCCTATGACTTAAGCACATTTATCATATACATTCATATAGATTCATATACATTCATGTGACATAAAAGCATTCATCATCTAGTCAATGACACAACATTTAACATGTAAAACCATCTGGGAAAAACCACAAAGGTGCTATTCATTTGGCATGAGAAATATATGGCACCTTTTGTCTACACACTCAACTACAGGCTATGTTCTAGATCTTCTTCACTTATCTATACCGAATTCTTTCTCTTCTCATGATCTCTATTCTTATATCATTCAATCTTCTCCTATTTAAATATGTCGTCGATCCACACATAGCCTGTATCAACTACTCTTCCATTTGACTCTACCATTGATCCACACATAGCCTAGATAGACTACTCTTCTTTACAAACTCATCTGATTGACTAGTAACTAAAAACAAAAACAACAATTAGTAAACAACTAAGTAGGTAAGTAACGAAGTAAGTCACTCACATATAGCTTGGGTTCATCCTTTTATAGACTCTTTACATGTCGCATTCAACCAACTTCATTATGTTATCCAACAAGCTGTCATTCCTATTCTAGTTACACTTGTCAGTAGGCACTATTGACCCAACATACAAATATGCTTTTATTCTTTACAACATGTGCAACTCTAGTTGACTTCATATCCATGATCGCCCATGTTGTCCTTTCTAGTCATTGCACCATTGTACGCCTTCCCTAGCGTGATTCCTTCCTTTGTGGCTGATCTCGTTGCATCCTTTCCTTCTATCACGACTTCTGTTCTTTAACAAGCTCTTCTTCTACGACTACTTCTTATGTCTTAGATATTTCTCTATTATATGCTTCTGTCTTCCGCTGTCGCAACTTCCTCTATAGATGCTTCTTCTTCCTTGTTCTGCCTTCCACAAATGATTTTGTCTCAGCTTCCCCTCCAACTAAATATGCTTATGTCGCAACTTCTTCTTCCTGTGACTGGACTCTTTACCTTCTTGGGCATAATTCTAATTGATTTCTTCCTATTTTCCCTAGGGCCAACAGGCCCCCAACACTCACCTATGGCTCATCCCGATCCACAATAGGATATTATGTAATTTATGTATTTGTGACGACTTTTCTTTGAAAATATTGCAATATTTTCACTATCTCTTTTTTCTCTCATTGTACGTCTTCTTCTTCCTCATGCAATTGTTCAAAAAGGTCAAAACTGAGGTGTTCTGACGTTACACACCCTGTGGAATCCACTGCTTGTCACACCTTCTGATGTACATGATGAATGATTCCTGTGACTATTTCTACTTTAGCCTACAACTCTGTGACTTTGTTAATCCTTTGTTGTTGTTGAGTGCAGAGCATTGCATTTTCCTATTGGAGTTTCTTCATTTCTGCGACCTTAGCCATTTTCTCTGCTAAGGGTAACTTCCTTATCTCATTCTTTAGCTGAGTTTCTCTTGTCTCAGTTGTGCGTATCTCCTCTGTGAATTTCTCCAATTCAGCGTCATCAATCAATGTTTCCCAAGTCTGAGAGACTTGGTTGACATGTTTGCCACACAATGCCTCTGTTTCTTCTATCTTCTTCGTAGCCTTTACCGTTGTTTTTATTCTTTCTTTTGTTTTGAAAAGTTACTGCTTTGGAGTGGTAGTACCAATGAGAGGGAAAATTTCATCGACATCATCAATTATATCTTCAATGAAATCTTCCATTTCATCTTCTTCCCTTAAGAAAACATCGCCAACTATATCTTGACTGTCTTATACAGTTGATGGCGTTGTTGCAGGATTTTGTCGCTGTTTGTGTTGTCTAAACTCTAGTTCGGACAGATGGATTTTACTAATGTATACTGTGTATTCTGGTGAGTCTATCTGTGAGTGTATCCGATGATTTAGGTGGAATATCACCTGGTAGCCGAATTTCAATTGTCGCTCCTTCGTCTTCCATCGTTAGCGCTGAGACGACTTTCTTCTTGTGGGAACTAGAATGCTTCTTCATTGATGAACCAAGTGGGTCAGGTCGTAACCTTACTTAAGGGATGACTGGAAATTTTTGAGTTTTCATTCCAACCCCTTCCCGCGGTGGAACATATCCGACAGTGTCTTCCATAACAACTGCAGGTAACATAGTTTCACCGATGGAGTCGGTAACTGCACTAGAAATGGGAGTCAAAATAGCCATACTATGTGAACATAAAAACTTACTTCAAATCTCAGAGTTCCAGAGACCAGTTCCTCTTTCAAACACATTAGAATGAAATGAAGGGGAAGGATGAATGCTAGTAACATCTACTTGTTCAATAAGTTATACCTTCACATGCATGGACACTAAGTGGAATGGTGACAACATGATCCGTCATGTGGGCCACTTGTCCAAATCATCATACGAAAACCACTATGCAACCCATCACTTTCCCTTGTCACATCATTTTCATTATTATGTAATCATGACGAAAGTGATTACAAGTATGTCGTCAAAATATCTCGGGCCTTTGAAATTAATGATGGCTAACTAACTTCTTTTGCGACTCAAATTCCTCCTATGACAACATTAGTGTTTCTTGCGATCGGTATCCTTCCTTCGACAAAATCCTTTGTCTACCATAGACGGGGTGGGGTGTCTTCGCCTTCATTTTTCCACATGTGAAATACATAGTCTGCGACACTTTTCCTCCGTGTGAGACTTACTAGCACTCTACGATAGTATTTGATTTTGCGATAATGGATTTCCTATAGTTAAACACAGTTTTTATTTCTTTTTTTCTTTTCATTTATTTTCTCTTTTCTTTTTCTCTCTTTCTTTTTCATTCAACCAAGTTGCAACTATCTTGATAGGTATTTAGTTGACTTCCATTCACCAGTCCTTTGACAGGTGTTCCATCCAACTTTTTCAATTGAACTGCGCCTCCGTTAGTGATCTGAATGACAACATATGGTCCTAACCAGTGTGTTTTTAACTTACCTAGATTATTGAATAATTTGCTGTCATACAAAAGAACAAGTCCTCCGACCTAAAATTTCTTGTTATTGATGTGTCGGTCATGCCATAATTTTTATCATTCTTTTTCAACACTTTGATGATATCCTACGATAAAATGTTCTTCTTCCAACTCTACCAGTTGTGGCAATCTTTCTTCAACAACACCAACATCTGTCATCTCTGTGATCATAGTAATCCTTAAGCTAGGTACAAAGTATTCCATTGGCATGAAAACTTCTTGCACATATACCAAGCGAATTGGAGTTCGGCCTGTCAACCTCTTACAGGTCGTGCAATATGCCCACAACACTGCAATAATTTTCTGATCCCAGTCATCTCGTTGGACATTGCAAATCTTTGTCAATGCATTTTCTAGAATTTTGTTAAATGCTTCGACAACACCATTCACTTGAGGGTTATATGGGGTTGTCTTTCTATGATGGATCTGGAATTCCTCTGTTAATTCTTCTTTTAACTGGTTAACAAAGTGTGTACCTTGGTTGCTTATCAAAAATTTTGGCAACATAATCTTGCCACACCATTTTCAAACAGAAACTTCATAGCGATCACAGTAGTACAATATTTTATTGGCATTGATTCAACCCATTTAGTTAGGTAGTCGATCATAATAATTATGTATATTTCCCCTGTGCGATTTTTTGTCGGACTAATAGGGATCACAAAATCAATGACCCATTTATCAAATTCCTGCAAATTTACTTGTGGTACTAATGGCATATCAACTTGTCGCAGTGTATTTCCTATTCTCTAGTATACATCATATCCACGATAGTATTTGTGTGCATCGACATGCATGGTAGGCCACCAAAATGCTGCTTGCAATATATTTTGCACCGTATATTTTCCAGCATAATGGCCTCCTGTGACACCTGCATGTGCTTCATTCATTATCATCAGTCGTTCATGTTCCAAAACGTAGTGACGAAGAATATCATCAAGGCCCATCTTGTACAAGTGTCCAACGATCAACTAGAAATATGCAGCATAGAAAACCAACTGTTTCTTCTGCACAGTCTTAAACCCAATTAGTGCATAACCCATACTTAGAAATTGTATGATTTATTTGTACCGATCATCAAACATTATTATTGCAAATAACTGTGCATCAGGGAGACTATCGTGAAGGTTACGAGGTTCTTCTCTGCTTTCAATCCTCAATAGATGGTCTGGTCCCGAATTCAATCGACCAGGTTTAACAATGACTTCATAGTCAAATTCCTAAAAAAGAAGAAGCCACTGGCAAATACCCCCCCCCCCCCAACACTGGATTATTGACCAGGTATTTCAATGTTGAATGGTCTGTGTACATTTTAAAATGTCCGCACAATAAGTAGTGTCTGAATTTCTGTAGAGCATATACCATTGCTAACCATTCTCTTTTTGTGGTGTTACAATTCTTCTCTGTTGTGGATAATTTCATACTGATAAAGGCTATAGGATGGTCAATTGACCTTTCACTAGGCTGCGTTAGTACCACGCTGAGCGTGATATCCGACATGTTGACATGTACCTGGAACTATTCTTCCAGTTTGGAAATACAAGTATGGGTATTGTAACCATCTTTTTCTTCAATGTGTCCAGAATCTCTTGGAAACTTTGTCCACTGGAACTTAATATATTTCTTCAATAAATTTTCCATCAGAGAAATACCTTTGCATATCCTTTGATAAATATTCGGTAGTATCCCGCGTTTCCCAATATTGTGCGTAATTATTTAACTATGGTCAGTGGTGGTAGGTAAAGGATGATCACAGTTTTAGTAGGATCGACAAACATTCCATCACGATAGACCACATGGAACAACATAATTCCAAATGGGGCACAAAAGAGGCATTTATTTAAATTCAATGAAGTTTGATATTGGCGACATCGTTCTAGAATCATTCCGAGGCTCTCAATATGATCCTTAATGAGCCCAAATATTATCCAATTATCAAAGTAGACTTCAAGAAATTTGTGAATAAAGTATTTAAAGGCAACGAATTCTATTCTGGAAAAATAGTAGGAGCATTCTTAAGTCCAAAGGGCATTACCGTGTATTGGAAACACCCCCACTCCATCGCAAAGGAGGTCTTGTGTTGATCTTGCTTTGCAATTCGAATATGATGGAAACCAGAGAACCCATTAGTGAATGAATAAATATCTTGACCCCCGACAATTTCTAGTACCTCATCTGTAAATGGAGTTAGAAATGGGTCATGCAAACAAGCATCGTTCAATTTTCTCAGCTTGATGCAAATTCTTACTTATCCCGTAGCATTTTTGTCTTGTACTACTATCGGAATGATCCATTCTGAGTCTTTGATAGGCTCTATAATACCTGAGTCCAACATTTAGTCCATCTCTTCTTTTCCTTTTTATTAATACTGTGGATTCAATCTTTATGTTCATTGCTTGACCAGTTTTACGTCGGGTGTCAAAGGTATTTTCATTTCTCCCAAGTCTCCGAGAATTCCTTTCATCTCCAAAAATTTCATAGGGAATAGATCCTGGAACTCATGCAATAAGTTCATGATCTTACCTATAGTCTCATCATCCCAATAATCTCCAATATTGGCAAACTTTGGATTCTCTAGGGAGCCAATATTAAATTTCTTAACTTTGAGTGGACACAGGAATTAGTCGCTGGAAGTACCAAGTTCTTCCACTCCATGCATACCTTCATATTATGGGATGTTTACGTCTAGCGGATCATCATCATCAGGTTCTCTCGTCACGTTGTAGCATTCCATCTAGTGGTGGATTGTCACGCTACACAAATTGAAGCTTTCCATTGTGACATGGATATCTTCAAATATATTCACTTTCATCACTTGCAATGCAACATCAATCGAAGGATGGTCATATGTGAACTCAGCTGTATGTGTGAAGCTAGTTGCTAACCTTTCCATTCAATATTTCCTCACCACATATCAACTGATGTATACCAATTCCTTGGTATCATGTCCAACATATGTATGAAGTGATGAACTCACTCTTGTTGTGAATATGCCTACCATGTCATTGGACAATACTCAATATGTTTGACAGGATTTGTCAGTCCTGTATACTTTTGACTAGGATACTAATCTCTTATTCAAATTTTATCTTCAACAATTTTTGACATTGTGACCATGCAAAGATAGATTCTTTATGCGTAGCCCACCATCTAGCGGGCGTAGATTTCAACACAAATTCTAGGGAGGACAAGCGCTGATACTTTGTAAGTTTTTCTTCAAACTCTGTCAAAAAGGATAAAAGGTTAGGTAAACCTTCATACGTAGGTAGATCACTTGTCTCATCTCCTACCCGTCACATAGATCGTGTAATTCTTGTGCATCTTCTCATAGATACTTCATGCATCTAATTCTGCCCAATATTCTAACGCTTCACCTGAATCAGATGTACATCAGCTAACACTCCGCCAACTCAACTTTCCATTAGTTGTTGGATTTATATAGTCGTCTCTTGCATATGTGATATTATAGATATGGTCGAGATAGTCACCTTGTAATTCATTGTGCACTAGTTCGACATATCTATGTCCTTCTAGTGGATCAATTGGCACGACCACCCTTATCTATAAATATTCAAATGATAAGATTATTCTCTTACAATTTATGATGGTGTTATACAGTGAAACGACACTTCTTCGTCTGAGTACTGACACTGAGCACATCGGTACACAAAAGGACATATGGTTTGAATTTTCCCAAAATCTATAGATGAATATGTGACTTGATGTACATTACTTCCTTCATCCTTTCCCATGTTTTTATATGAGTTTGTCTTGTATTCATGACTATCCTCATTGCAAGTTGTGGTTCATTCACAAGTAGTTCCATATGCAAGCCGCAGTTAGATGATCAAAGGTTGTAATCGTGGGTTTTCTTCATAGAAGTCGCGGTCCATTCACGAGCTACCAGTATATGCACCCGCGGTTACATCAATGAAAAATTAAAAAATAAAAACATGATTATTTAGGGACAGTTGGGTTCAAAGTTACAACTTCCCCAACCTCCCTAACCATCCTAGGCCTTGTAGCCAGGGATAATTTTATGGGCGAAATTTACCCCATGGACTATTTTTAGGGGTTTTTCTCCAAAAATCGATTCGCCATTTTGCATTTTTTGAAGCCCCGTTTCGCCCAATTTTGATGGGGTAAATTTTTTTCACCCTAAAAATCGCCAAATTATTATATAAATGATATAAAATCCTTCGAAATTAAAATATTTTTTGAAAAATATCGCCAAACATTTTATAGTTGGTGTTTTACGAATTGGTAAGATTCGCCAACATTTATACACTTTTAAATATGTCTCCTTAAAAGCATCCCTACTCGTAGCTCCCCCTGATCACCAAGTATAAATAGAGGGGAGGGGTAGAGGATGGGGGAAGAAATTTAGAAGAGCAAGGTTATTCTGGAGGAATACCTTGGAGATTGGAGAAAGAGAACTGAGTCCCTGATCAATAGACGAGGGCTTGTCTAAGACAGAGGTTGTATCAGTCCTTGTTGCTTATAAATAAAGAGTGTTTTTCTTCCACACTTTGTGTGTTGATGTTTTTATGTGTTATGATTTATGAAATACATTGTCATTTATATTTATATGCACTTGCAATATTTCATTCATCCTTATGTAACAACTAAGATATATGTGGCAAGGAAACGATCTCTTTTGTAGGTGTTGAAGACCTTGGCGCTTCTAGAGCATTTGGGGAAAGGCTTAAAGCTAGGATCAACCTTCATTCATAAGGTACACATCCTTTCTATCCTATTTCCTTTATAAATGTATCTATGTTGCAGTATGTTTGCAAGTTAAACATTTGTACGTTGGTGACCCCAGACCCTTGTGTCATAAGGTAGAATCCATGAACAACAGAACTGGTGACCATACTGGGGAGTCTAGCCTGTTTTGGGTCTGTTCCAATAGAATTTCCAGTCCATATTTGCTCTTTCTATTTCTGTAATGATTTTCTTATACCTGGATTTCAGTCAATCTTGTTTTATGCTTAGGATTCCAGGGCCATAATTTTTTCTCTAAAATAATTTTGGTTGTATCCGTGGGTTGCTGTGTATACAGTTGCGGTTGGAAGGTTGTAATTGTGGGTTTCTTTGGTGACAATCGTGGTTCATTTATGGGATTCTTTAATAACAATCGTGGTTTCCTATAGGGTTTGTCCAATCTGCTAGGGTTTTCCCTGTCCTGTGCGTTTTGGCTTATATGAAACCTATGGGGTTCTCTCCTTAGCTTAGGCTATGTTTTTACTGAGTGCATTTCATTTGTGCTTATTGTACAAGTTCCTTGTTAGGTGATTTAAGTTTGAATCTCTGTGTGTGAGTGGTTTAGGTCTTTCCTTCTTGGCCTTTTTGGTTCAAGTGCTTGTGTCTTTGTAGGTTGCTGGTCTCTGTTAGTCCTTCTAGGACATTGATCTTCCTCTAATTGCTCTAGTAGTGGTCTAGGTGTGTCTCTTTCACCAAGTTTTGATCTACTTATCTTTCCAAGTCGCTAGTTCAGTCCAAGTAGGGTTTGAGTCATATTTACATTGGTTGTTAAGGGTTGTTAATTTAAAGATATGAACACTATTACTTGCATTGATACATATTCAAGTTAGCTTAGCTTACTTAGTTGGATCCAATTGCATCAAATTTTGATTTTTTGAAAAGAAAAACAAACATGGCAGTTCTAGTTGCATGGTTGTCCCTAGCTTAGGGTCATTACATTCTTGTTTTTCCATTATTTTCAAAAAAATAAAAAATATAGAAGTCTTGTGTTTCCAACTTGTTTATAAGTCCTCATTTGTTTCATAAAAGAAAAAGAGAAAAAAACATTATTTATAGAA
The DNA here is from genome assembly GCA_001517045.1 of Pseudotsuga menziesii. NCBI lineage: Eukaryota > Viridiplantae > Streptophyta > Pinopsida > Pinales > Pinaceae > Pseudotsuga > Pseudotsuga menziesii. The sequence goes on from LPNX010937552.1 coordinate 708,224, forward strand.
TTTGCTTTCTTTTATACCATCTTTGATTTCAATGTTGAGTCAAAACATCATTGAGTCCCACTTTAGCCACCTTGAGTAATATAAGACTTAAAAAGAACGCATAATCTAAAATTTATTAGTAACATTTTTATTTTTAGGTTCTATCATCAACTAGCTTAGGCTAGTTTCTTGGATTAGGGAACTTTTTAACTATCCAAGAGAATCTTGAACTCAGAATTAGTGGCCAATCGTTAGGTAAACCCAAGTTTAAAAGGGAAAATATGAAAAGCTCCTCTATCACAAAAGTCAAGCATGAGGCCTTGTGAGAGATTGGTTGCAGAGATAACCCTCCAGTACCTCGTTCGATCATAAACCAAAATTGTTGTGCATACGAGGGTTATTTCAATACCACTTCTTGGGTCCCATGAGGTGCAGATATTGTTGTAATTTTGGGCTTAGATACCTTACCCATGCACACCACCAATGACTGTTCTACCAGAAATTCATTGTGAATTTGGTAGCCTCAGTGTCCAGACTTTACATTCTTACACGGGTGGCAGTGAAAGGTTATGTCCATTGCACCTAGGGTATACTTGGAAGGTAACCTCGGCTGATAATTTGGGAGGGTGGTTGGGTCACATTCCAGCGCTAGCACCTGGAAACTCATCACGAGACGCCAAGTAACTATTGTATGATATTCACTAGTTCGTTCTGCCCCCTAATCATCCCAGACTTTCCTTTGGAAGGTGTATCTATTACCTGCTTGTGTTTGTGATACTTAGGATATTTTTTAGTTTACTCTTTGGTTTGTTTGTGATTTAGTTTGAGCTTTTAGGTGTGTGATCTAAATTTTTAGATGTGGAGGACCAAGCTCCCCATAGGTCAAGAAGGTTTCAAAACCTTCCTCCACTTTCAACAGTGGAACCTCCACCACCAACTCATAGGAAGAGACTAGACATAGATGGTTAACCTAAACTTAGATATACTCAGGTAGAAGTTCAACCAATAGATATAGAATATTTTCAAGATGACAAGTTTGCAAGAAATTATAATACACCTCTTACTAATTTAAGTGACCCTGTGTTAGTCCAAGTCTGTCCTTTCAGTTCACCTGTGTCTAGTGTTTTTTTAGTTCTAGGTATGTCTAGTTCAGGAGAAGGCATGTTTACGCCCACTTCAGCCATGATGGCTGGCAGAGTCTCTCCTCCATAAGTGAGTGCTCCGAGACCTAATGCATCAGTTTCACCTATAGTGCTGTTGAAATTTTCAACTCCAGTCTCTCCCACTGCTCGAGTGGTTAGTCCATCAGCACCTTCAAACATTACTGATCAGCCTTGTGGGGTGGCCACTAGGATTCCTAATTCACCTTTTACTTCTTCTCCCTTCTTGAAAAATACTCAGAGTGGCTTGAGAGGGTATACTTATTTTGTTCAAGGATTTATGTGGAATGGGGGGCACATTTCTCCATCTACACCTTATGTAGGCCCATCACCTACATATGTTGGTGTGTCGTCTGGGAAGCAATATCCCTTTATAGGATTTAATTTCTAGACCTCTAGTCAAGTGTAGGCTGTTTTGTTTCAGAGATCTCCCCTCTCATTATTCAGTGGGGGAATTCCGACTCCTACTGTTACAACTCCAGTTTCAGCTGGAACTGGCTGGACAACTTATCAAACACCATAGGTTAGTAAACCTTGAGCATTTGGGTGCAGCCCCTTTCAAGGAAGTGATACTACATCACATTCGGTAGCCGGGGGCAGTCCCTTTTTTGGGAACCCTGGGGAGGTACTTCCTTGCCTCAGACTCCACAATACCAAACTCTGTCTAGGTTGAAACTTCCTTTTTTGGAATCTCTAAACTTGCCAGATTTATCGAAATTGTTGAATGATCTTGTGCACCGTAATGAAAAATGACCACCTGTTCCCATCAAAATACCTTCAGAAATCCCAAAGTTTGAAGGAAATACCGATGAGGATCCAAGTGCTCATATCACTACTTTCCATCTATGGTGTTCAAACTCATTGAATGATGACTCCGTTCGGTTGAGGTTATTTCAAAGGACACTCACTAATGTAGCGACAAAATGGTACATTGAACTCCCGTTAGCTGCCTACGATAGTTTCCTTGACTTAGCAATCGTGTTTTTGAATCATTTTCAACTTCCTGTCCGGTATGATGCTGGCACAGACTTGTTGTCAACTTTTTGACAAAACAAGGCCACTCACATAGCTGATCATTTTTAGGAGTGGAGAAGGAGAAAGAGGCTTATCAAAGCCAACATTCCTCCTGAGTTTTTATTAGAATGGTTTTTGAAATCATTACTGCCATATATTTCAAAAGATGTTTCTACATCGGGTGTAATCATGGAGGAAGAATCCATACTCAGGGACCAACAGTTAGATCTGATATATGCTCAATTTAGGATTCTTTATGAAATTATCCCTGAGGCACCGAGCTCTACTAACGAATTGGAGAAACCCAATCCTGAACCACATGCCGATGGTGTGGTTGGTTTAGTAAGCACACCCAATGTAGAATCAATGGATAAGCATCTCCATGAGCTGACAGTGAAATAGTCTGTAGAGGAGGAAACCAAGGCTTCCACTCCCTCACCTTAGAATGCTAATGTTTATTCAATAGGGTCTTTCAAAAATGGCACCCAGGGGCCCGGTGGGAAAAAGAAGAAAGGGAAGAAGGGTGATGGGAACCAAAATAAACAAAATCCCATGAATAATGCTAAGGGGGGTAAGAAAGAGAAGAAGAAGGTCAAATTTCCTTGCAGGTTGTGCTAAGGCGACCATATAACTTACCAATGCCCATTGATAGATCAAGCAACAAGATGTTAAAACAACAACAATTAGTTGTCCTGAAGGATCCCTTTCCCCAAGGATAGAATGCAAATTCTGGTTCAAAAGATTTTGAGGGCACACCAGGTGCTCTTGCTGATCAGTCTTATAATCATATGGTCCGATCCAGTACTTTTTTACGGACCAGAAATAAAAACTATGAGTCAAAGGCTCAACAAAAAGATAAGTCTACCACTGAACATTTAGCCCCTCTTACTATTGAAAAACTTGCTGAACCTATGCCTAAAATACATAAAGGTGTCTTTAAGAAGAAATTATATAACCCAAATGCGAGGGATGCTTCTAACTACTTTGTGGTAGAAGACCTAGCTCAAACACCTTATGCAATGTTGGCTTTGGAAGTGCTATAGAGCTTCCCATCGCAGCGAGATGCACTCTTAGCAACTATCGGCACTATAGACTCCGTGAGCATGTTGGAAAAATTTAATCTTTCGGGGGTTAAAATGTTCCTGCCATACCATATGACCTTTTCTATCAAATTTTTCCATAGCAGAAAAACCATTGGCCGAACAATTATTGATGATGGTTCTTACACATGTGTCATGTCGATCTCAACTTGTTGGAAAGCACTGGGATCCCCTGAGTTGGTACCATCGAACACTTTGCTTACTACTTTCGACGAAAGGTCCTTCCCTCCTCATGGTATCCTGCCATCTTTCGAAATAAATTTTGCAAGGAAAGCGGTCTCTATTGAAATCGAAGTGGTCGATGCTCGCTACAACCACAATATTCTCAATGCTCCATATTGCTTCATATAAAAACTAATGTTTCCTGATATCTCATCTTTTTTTATTAAGAACTTTGGATACCATAACATGGAGCCTAATTTTGTTCCAAGCATATTGATACTAGAATCATCTTTTTCACAACTAAATAGTGAGGTTCTAACTTTTATTGAAAATATACTAACTAGACTCTTGTTACCTAAATATTTTCCCATAATTCAGTGGCCTCTGTTACTACTACTTGTTATTATTTCCTCGTTACCTTAGATACAAGGTTCTTTACTAAGATTTGAATTAATGGGATTTAAGGTTGCCTCACTAAGATCAAAATGTGCAAGAGTTGGTGTAGACTCTTGTTACCTAAATATTTTCCCATAATTCAGTGGCCTCTATTACTACTACTTGTAATTATTTCTTCGTTACCTTAGATACAAGGTTCTTTACTAAGATTTGAATTAATGGGATTTAAGGTTGCCTCACTAAGATCAAAATGTGCAAGAGGTGGTGTAGGTGTTATGTTTGGTCCATTGCCTTATGGGGTTACCATGCTTTTCACCAAATAGCTAGAATATATCAACGCTCACATTATTAGATTATGTTTCTGTAATAAGATTCATGTTAGTTTTTTTCATATGTATCATGACGAATGGCCTCATGCTACAATATTTTCCACCTAATTTTTTGTACCCTTGCATCCACCTTACCTTTTGGTCTCCTTCAGATCCACCCTTTTTGTTTAACCACTAATTGAATTGTTCTTCTTTTTTATTTATAATTTCCAATTATTGTAATCACGAATCATTTCTTTCTCCCGAATCATTTCTTTCTCCACTACTTATCTTCCTTCACAAAACTTCTCTACTTTAATGAATCAATATCACATGTCTTAACCACCATTGGTTAGTTATTGCAACACAACTCATGATTTTGTCCTCGCTCTTTTCCTTGGGATTCCTCCATGATTTTTCCCTCTCCCTTATAAGCCTCTATCTGTACTAGTTCCATCCTATCACGCCCATCAACATAAAGATTACGCTTCTTTCTCCTTCAATGTAAAAGGAAACAATTCTTTTTCCCCAAAAACATATTTTCCTAAGTAGAAGTTATTTTGGTATATTTCTACTTGGACCTCTTTTAAAATACACTTCAACCCATGAATAAGGATAACATGATAATGTTGTGAACTCGAAAACATAACTTTCTAGTGTAATTTTGACTAGAAATATACATTTCTTACTATAGAGTCATTGAAAATCTATATTACAATCAAATTATATGTGTTCTAGGTTATATCCTTCACTTCTCTCCACTTTTATATTTTGGGTTCTCCTCAAATCTCTACACCCATTCAAATAGGTTCAGATAAATTTTGATCCATAATATCTCAAAGAGATCACTAAACAAGTTTTTACTCGTTGATCCACTAAGTCGTTCATCCAATCCCAAGACCAATTTAATTGGAAATGAGATCTATATACTCAAAAAACCAAAGCTAAATGTCTTCCTTCATGAGCTTCTTCATATTTTTGTCACAATCTCCTAATTTTCATTGTTAGTTCCCAACAATGGCACCATTTGTTGGCTCAAGGTAGTAGACTAGGGTCCATAAGTTTGTACACCAAATGAGCTATAGTATATTATCGATATATTAATCCATAGGGATAAGGAAGGTCTCATTCGAGGTGATTGCGGATAATTTAGGTTGTTAGAAGAAAGGTATAGAGGACACTTTCCACCACCTTTACCTTCATACAATAACAAATGGTCTACCCATATATTGCATTAAGCATTAGACTTATACCATGCCATTCATAATATTATTTTACAAAAGAAACATTTTTTACTATTAATAATCCAAAATACAAATGAAAGAATACGTTGTGATGAAGAAGGAAGAAGGAAAGAATTTAAGGGGTAAATGTTTCCCATGAGATTATTTTCTATGTTTTTCCCAAAACAATATTTCCTCAAATTATATTGGGTAAACTATTTTCTTTAAAAATCACCAAATTTGTTTTGAAACTATATAAAGTTATTAGAAATTGAATATTTCCATATAATATCATTACAATTTTTATAATTTAAATTTTATGAATTAGTAAGACTCAACCATGTATCCACATTTTGATGTAAGTATACATTCTTAAAAATTTTCCTGCTTTAACGCATAAGACATTATCAAAATACACTATTAACATAATAAACAGATTTCAAACAAAGGGGCTGTTGCATTAATATTCATCATAAAAAAGCATCATTGCATCACTTATTACTACTAACGAGAGCCACAACTCAATACGAACCCAAACTCCTTATGACCCCTCTAGCTCTCCATATATGTACATATTAATACTTTATTTCTTGGATGTTTAGGATCCTTTAGGTTATTTATTTACTAACACTACAATAAATATTATTTATTAATCAATTGTTTCTTTGTTCTTCCATGTTATGTAGTCTTCTTAAAGTTGGATCCTAAAAAGTAGGGATTTCTTCTTGATTGTTTGAGTAAGGACCTCATCTTGAACTTATATGAGTTACTAGTAATATTGTAGTGAATAACATATTATGAGATCTATAGTTATTAATCGATGAAATATATGCTCAGTCTTAGTAAAATCATTAAAATACTTCAAATAAATTATTATTCACATACCTATTTTTATACTGTTGTAGAAATTCCTTCTTTGATTTTTCTTTTGTATTTAAGCTTGCTCCAAGTCTTATTGCCAATATATAATGCTTACCGATTAACCACCCTATCAACTCCCAAGTGGGTACTCTTCTTCCATAGGGACCGCTAAGATACATCAGGTTGGAGGAGTGTTATTGCTTGGATATACTGATTCTGATTTGTATGACGACATTGTTGATCGGATGAGCACTTCTAGATATTGTTTGAGCTTGGGTTCTGCTATGATTGCATGGTCTAGAAGAAAGAGGGGTTTAGTTACCTAGAGCACCGAAGAGGATGAGTACATCGCTGCTAGTACTGCTTGCAAAGAAGTAGTGTGGTTGAGAAAACTACTTGGAGGATTGTTTCGTAAAAATCTAGATCCTATAGTGATCAAGTGTGACAACCAGAGTTTTGTAAAGCTTTTTGAAAATCCTGTTTTTCATGACAAGTTGAAACACATAGACCTGAAGTATCACTTCATTCAAGACATGGTCTAGAAATGTATTGTAAAACTTTGGTACATAGTTATTGATGAGAAGATTGCAGATGTGATGACAAATCCTCTAGCTGTGACGAAGTTCATACACTTATGAGATAAGCTTGGTATGACAGAGAATGTCTCCCTTGCTGAGAGCGAGTGTTAAATGTACAATATCAGGAGCCATTCTCTAGGAGACTTGTGTTGTATCAAGTTCGTAACTTATGTTGTGTTAAGTTTATAAAATTATGTTGTATTAAGTTAAGAGACTTGTGTTGTATCAACTCCAGAACTTATGTTGTATTAAGTTTAGGAAGCTTGTGTTGTATCAATATAGGACATTGTGTTGTATTGAAGTGCTATTCATGAGAGATGCCGGTACTATGATCTTATGTTGTACCAAGGTTGAAATCTTGTGTTATATCAAGATTGGAGTCTTTCGTTGTATCAAAACTGGTCTTGTGTTGTATCAAGACCATATAGCTTGTGTTGTATCAAGTTGTGACTTGCATTTTATCATGTCATGAGGATATACTATGTGATGTATGGCTAGTCATGGTCACTAGGTGCTATGAGTCTCCTTTGGCGATTAACTACCACTAGAGTGATTTACATTACCATATGACTATATGGAACATGAGGGATTCCAAGGATTTTGTGAAAAATGAGAGACCCTCCGACACAATTAAGAGAACAAGTAAATTTCTAGAGCCAAACAACTGAAAAAATAACATAATTCGAAGGCAAAGATCATCTAGTTTTAATCTCGCAAGATAATGGGTTTAAATCAATGTTGTATTATTTTTTGTCTGGGTTTGTAATGACTAATTCTAAGCATAGATGAGAAATATCAAGTGTTAATGTTTGCTTTATATATGTACAATTTTTTAATTTGTTTTCTAAAACATTGGTATTGTTAATGTTGTGAGCCTTATGGGAGAAGCCACTTCTTTTGATCTTTCTATCACCACCCAACACATTACTACTATAAATTGATAAAAAATGGTATAGTTAATGCTTCAGTTAATGTTGTGTAGCTTGTGGGAGAAGCCAGTTTTTTTTCTAGTCATTTGTATCTTTAGAGAGAAATAATCAATATATAAATATTAGTTTATGGGTTAGTATAATGTCGAGTTGAGAGCGGTTTTATGTTGGAAATATTAATTAGTACAAGCAGATCCTTTTCACGTCTCAGTCAATTCATTCAGAGTCTGTAGAGGTACAAATTATGTCAGTTTGTTTGACAGGATGAAGAGTTCACGCCTCTCCATATTTAAAAATCCAAATTGTATTTTTGAAATTAAGTTTTTAGGAAGAAATTAATTACAGTATTTAATGTTGTTTGGTAGCTTCCAAGAGAAGCATATTTTTGTCTTTTGTATATGAAGAAGAAAATAACAGAGAGAGAGAAGAGCGTGTGTGCAGAATAGAGAGAAGAATAGAGTAAGAAGAAAAGGAGAAGAATAAAAAATCTAAGAAGAGTTCATGAATCTCAAGCTTCTATGGTTTGGAATGTGTTGAGAGCCCACACTCTGTAAAAGGTGAAACATCGTTGTAAATTTCCAAGTTTGTAATTACCGTTGTAGTTTTTTGTTATGTTGCGAATACACACACACACACACACACACACACACACACATATACACACACACACACACACAATTCCATAGTTTATGGTTGAATGCATGTTTTATTTATTCCACACATCTTCTCCAAATTAATATGTGAATGTTGTTTACATTTACCCTTTGCAAAAGACACAAACAATCCACAAATAATTCACATGTAAAGTTTGAGTTTTTACAGCAGAGTGCTCAACAAAAGTCTTACTTTTAATATTTTTGGTTATATGATATTGTGAGCTTGTCGCAATTTAGTTGTGTCGAGGCTTATCCTAAGTGAAGGGTTGGTGAAAATTATTTCTCATATTATAAGTCTTTAGGCTAAGAAATCTCTTTTTATAAAGTTTTGTTAAAATTGGTCCTGTCGAAGTGGGAGTTGGTTGCAACCAAGAGTTGGTCGGGGATAAATCTTGTCACGACCATTGAAGTTAAGTGGGTTTCTATTGAGGTAAAAGTGTGTCAGGTTAAAAGTCCATAAAAAGAATTATGTTGGCCAAAAAGCGAAAAATCGATTCTTGTCGCAGAATAGTCTGTTAGAGTAAATCCCCGTCACAGTAAATCTTCATCGCAATAAAAATCTGTCATAGTAAATTTTGTTCCAAAGTATTTCAATTGAAGTAAAAGGTGGGGTTTCCCAAAGGTATTGTGTCATATCCCCAAAAGAAAAAAAGGGAAAAAATTATTATTGCATGGTAACTCAAGTGAACCGTCACACCTCTTACTATATCTGCTCACCCAAGATCTGGTATTAAAGCAAGGTTTAGGAAATAACTTTGTCTTACAAAGGAAAAAAGTAAATTTCTAAGGAAAATAAAATTAAAAAATGGCTTACACTTCTGGTACACACATGTCGAGTTTACAAACTTCAATTTTCTCAGGAAAGAATTACAAGTATTGGTCTCTAACAATGAAGGTTTTGTTCAAAGTTCAAGATGTATGGGAGATAGTCCAAAATGGCCATATAGAACTGGCAGATCAAGTGAAATATAATAATCTCACACAAGCTGAGAAGGACTCCTTGAGGGAATATAGGAAGAAATATGGAAAGGCTTTGTTCTACATACATCAAGCCATGCATGAAATCATACTCCCAAGAGTAGGTCAACAACAAAGACCACTAAAGAGGTATGTGATACATTGGAAACCACCTATCAAGTCTTGTAAAAGGTAAATACTTCTAAGTTGTAGATTCTTAGAAGATATTTTGAATCTCTGTCAATGAAAGACACAAAGTCAGTGGACTCATTCTATACTCGAGTTATTGGGTTGATAAATCAATTGAATTCTCATGGAGAAAATATAGAAGAAAAAAGGGTTGTTGAAAATTTTCTTAGAAGTCTTCCCCAAATATTTGAATCCTTGGTCGTAACCTTGGAAGAAAACAAAGACCTGTCGCAATTTACCATTGATGAGTTACAATCCTCGCTCATCAATCATGAACATAGAATCAATAGATCAAATACATTATTAGAAGGTGCATTTTCAACATAGGCATCTAAAAGTAATGGAAGAGGTAGGGGGAGATATGATTCTAGAGGCAGAAGAAGAATTTTTTCCAGAGGAAGACACGAAAACAATCTCGTGAATATCACTAGTAGAGGGGAGAATCAGAACTCTAGTTATCCAAGTGGTCACAGGTTTGATAAATAAAAAATACAATGTCATTACTGCAAGAAATTTGGTCCTTATGCATATGAATGTACGAAGAAGTAATATGACGAAGGAATGCGAAGCCAAAACCCGTCAAAAAACACCAACACTTTGTAGAGCACAATGTTGTTGGCATGTGCATCCCCAATTGAATGTAATGATTTTCAAGAAAGTCCATGCAATATATGGTATTTAGATGCAGGGCATATCAATCATATGATAGGTAATTTAAATTTGTATTCCAGTCTATTTAAATCAATTCAAACTGATGTCACACTTGGGAATAATGTTCAAGTCATTGTTTTAGGAAAAGGTACCATTGGTATTCTAACCAAACAAGGGGGGAGAAAGATTATTCCCGGTGTCTATTATGTCGAAGGTATGAAATATAATTTGTTGAGCATTGGACAACTAATACAAAAATATTATAGAGTCTACATGGAAGACAACCATTGTGGGATTAAAGACTTGCGTCTAAGAAACGAGCTGATAAAAAAAGTACGAATGACAAGCAATCACTTGTTTCCTTTAAGGATAACACCAGACATGAAAGGAAAGGAAAATACATGAGTTGGATTTAAGGAAGAAGGAAAAGAAACAAAAAAGAACTGTGACAAGGAAGAAAAGGACAACATAGAAATCTAAGCAACGTTTCAATTAGAGGTTCAGGATGAGTCCTGGATATGGTATTTTAGATTTGGACATCTAAATTTTGGTGGGCTGAAGCTACTGGACGTGAAGAATATGGTGAGAGGATTTCCATTGATCACAAGCCAGAAAGAGTTTTTGAAGGCTTCATTTTTGGCAAGCAACATAGAGAGACTTTTCCAGTTGGAAAGTCATATAGAGCACACACACCACTTGATATTGTGCACTTTGATATTTGTGGCCCAATGTAGACATCATCCATGGGAGGCTGTAATTATTTCCTAACTTTTATTGATGACTTCATAAGAAAAACATGGGTATATTTTCTAAAAAATAAATCTGACACATTTGGGTGTTTTTAGTAGTTCAAGGCACTTGTGGGGAACTAGAGTGGACACAACATCAAAATATTAAGGATGAAAAGAGGTAGTGAGTATGTCTCAAATGTCTTCCTAAATTTATGCAAAATCCATTGAATACACAAGCAATTCACTACACGGTATACACCTCAGCAGAATGGTGTCGCAGAGAGAAAGAACATAACCTTTATGGAGATACTGCACATCATGATGGAAGCCAAGCATTTTCGAAATGAATACTGGGCTAAAACTGTCACAACTATTGTATATATTATGAACCAATGTCCAAAAAAGAGCGTACATAACAAAGTACCTCAAGAAGCATGGACATGTATGAATCATAGTGTTTCTCATTTAACTTTTTTCAGCTTTGTCGCATATGATCATGTTCAAGATGAGTTAAGAAAGAAACTAGAAAAGAAGGGACATAATTTTATTTTTGTTGGCTACTGTGAAGACACAAAAGCATACAAGTTGTGTGATCCCATTGTAAGGAAAGTAATCATCAGTTGTGATGTTCAATTTGTTGAGAATTAATCATGGGATGGAACCGTCAGGAAGAATTTCAAGATTGTGTTAATTGTCTAGCATGATGACATGGCAAAGGAAGTGATTGAAACAACAAATGTAAATCAAAATGATGTAGCATCGTTGACTCCTAGGACACCGCGTCATGGTTCAACATGAGGAATGTCGACACAAGTCCTAGCCCAAGCTACATTGACAAGCACACCAAGAGGACAACAAACTCCATCAAGCAGTTCGCCGAGATCGAAATCGATAAATCCAATAAAGATAATAAGTCTAAGTGATATATATGAAGTTGGTACAACAAATGAACATTCTCTCTTTTTGCATTATTTTCTCAAATAGATAATCCTCTAACATTTGAGGAATATGTTGAAGATGAAGTATGGGCACAAGCCATGGATGATGAAATAGAATGCATTGAGAAGAACCAAACATCAGAGCTGGTAGATGTACCAAAAGATAAGGATGTAATTAGCGTGAAATGGATTTACAAGACCAAGCAAGATGTTGATGGAAATGTGAAAAAGCACAAGGAAAGAATGGTCGCAAGAGGGTTCACACAGTAGCCTGCCATAGACTTCAATGAAACCTTTGCACCTATCACACACATGGATATAGTCAGAACAGTGCTGGCAATTGCTGCAAAAAAACAAACTATTAGAGGAAATTTCAACTCAAGATGGGTCTTTTAACTCTAATTCAAATTCCATGTCATCATGTGTTAGCCAATGAAATTGATTTAAATTTGAAATTAGACACTTTTTAAAAACGTTTTTAATATAGGTCTTAAAAACTTTTTTAATATAAATTTGGGGATAGGTATCATAAAAAAAACTACTTTTTTGTTTGTATTTTCAACATATCTTCTCGTGCTTTTACTCAAATTTCAATCGGGAGAGCTCATTGGATGCAGAATTAAATTATGCATCCAACAAGTACCCACTCGGCATACTTTTGATGGACCCCGCTACCCAAAAAACAAGAGGAATCCATCAAAAGTATGCCGAGTGGGTACTCGTTGGATGCATAGTTTAATTTCGCATCCAACGAGCTCTCCTGATCGAAATTTGAGTAAAAACATAGGGAGATATGTCAAAAATACAAACAAAAAAGTGGTTTTTTTATTTTCTTCCTCCAAAATTAATAAATATTATTATATTATTTTATTAATTTTTTTTAGAAGGCCAATTTTGAGTTGAAATTTCCTCTAACCTAGGCATGTTTATCAAATGGATGTTAAATCAACATTTTTGAAAGGCTATATGGAGGAGGAAGTGTATGTGGAACAACCATAAGGATATGAAGCTCCGGGACAAGAGCACAAAGTATACAAGCTAAAAAAGGCACCGTATGTTTTGAAGCAAGCTCTTAGAGCTTGGTACAATCGCATTGGTTCCTACCTCACCAAGAATGGAGTTCTAAGAATTGAAAGTGAACCAACGTTGTGCACCAAAGTTAATGAGAAAGGTAACATGTTAATTGTCTGCATGTGTGTAGATGATTTAATATTTACTGGCAATTTTGGCATAAAGGATTTTAGAATAGTCATGGAAAGTGTATTTGAAATGATTGGTTTGGGGCTTATGAAGTTTTTTCTAGGCATTGAAGTCTAGAAGTCAAAAAGTAGTATATTTATATCATAGTCCAAGTATACAAGTGCATTCTTAAAAAGATTCAATATGTATAATTGCAAGGTAGCCCCAACACCATTAACTGTAGATATAATTGGTAGTCTTATGGTTGGTAGCCTTATGTATTTAACTGCGACAAGACCAGAATCGTGTATGGAGTAAGTTTGATCTCAAGATTCATGGAGTCACCAAAAGACTCTCATTGGCAAGTAGGTAAGATAATTATGAGGTATGTAAGTGGCACAAAGGATCTTGGCATTATGTATTCAACCTCAGAAAATTTCAAACTCATTGGATACATTGATAGTGACAATGGAGGAAACATAAATGATAGTAAAAGCACATATGGGTACACATTTTATTTTGGTACAAGTGTTGTGTCATGGGATTCAAAGAAATCAACCATTGTAACTCTCTCTTCAGCATAATCAAAGTATGTCGTAGCTATAGACGCTACATGTCAAGCTGTTTGGATGCGAAGAACTTTAAAATACCTGTCGCAGAACCAACAAGAACAAACAACCTGATGCAGGGGCATAATCAAAGTGATGAAGTTATCATGACTTCATAAGTTTAAATGGAAGATTCTGGAAGATAATGGGTTCTCTTTTGTAATTCCTGTTTATTCATATAGGAATTTGAATTCAATAAAGGATCTCTGAATCCTTCATTGTAACGGATAGGATAAGGATAAGTTAGTGGAGCAGTTGAGTTTTTTATGTAGTAGAAATAGGATTTAGGTAGATGAGTCATAGGTTAGTTAAGCTTACGATCCTGTTTTCATGGATATGAAAATGTTTTTGTTTATGTATTTAAAACACATTTCGAATTCGAGGAGGGAGAGCTTGGAGGTTCAAATCATTGGTATAGCTCGAACAACTGAAAGAGGTCGAAAGAGGTGGGCTCGGAATTAGTTTATTCCTAGAGAAAACAGAGGTTGGAATGTGGCATTCTGGAGTCTATGTAATTGACTTTGTATGTTGTAATGTAAGCTTTGAAACTCTCGTAAGTGAGCAAACTAATTTTTAATAAGTTTGGTGTTGAATTTGTGGTTGATTGAGATGATAATGGCACAATTTTTCATTAAATTTATACGCTGGTAAGATCTGCACATCATTTACTCCATTTATTTGAGTGAGAAATGGATAAAATCGTTCAACAGATTTGTTATGGTATTCACCCCTATTTTATGTGAAACTCTTACTCTCTCGAGTTTGCAAATCTTGTAGAGGAGTGGGGCATTATTTACCCACTATTCTAGTCTCGCGTTGATACCCCAAATCAAACAAAAAAAAAAGAAAAAAAATCGAATAAGCCTCTGGCAAATGCAGTCTTGGCTTGATCTGTAGATTGATTGAGACCTCATAGTGCCATGCGTATGTCCAAACCAACTGTGTGTTCAAGGAGAGACCCCCTGTGCATCGAAAGAGTGTGCAAAGGAGGCCAGGAAGCAAAATTAGTGAGGTTTTGCTAATTTATCTCTGTATACAATTTAACTCTGTTTTGTGCATAATAAGAACAAGATTGAAGGATTTTGGGCAGAAGGAAGCGTATGAGCGTACATACACTTGTGAGAATCCACATGTGTATGCTCTTAGAGGGTAAAGGGTCATCACAACCACTTTCTTCGACAACGGTTCAACCATTGCATTATCAAAGAATCATGTGTTCCACAAGAGAACCAAGCACATCAACAAAAGATATCAATTTATAAGAGAATTGGTGAAAACAAAGAAATTTGTTTAGAATTTTGCTAGTATGAAGATAAGCTAGTAGACATATTTACAAAACCATTGGCAAGGGATATGTTCCATTATCTGCAAATTTACTTAGGAATGACAAGTTCCGCTTAGTGAATTCTGTCATGCACAAACCAAGTTTCATCTTTGAAACATTTTGTAAAATTTTGTTTAAAGATCCCCATCTACTTATAATTAAGGGGGAGTGTTGGAAATATTAATTATAAGCATATCCACTTCATTTATCAACCAACTTAGTAAGATTTCGTAGAATTACAATTTTTTTCAGTGTGTTTGATAGATTGAAGAGTTCACGTATCTCCATATTTAAGAATTTGAATTGTATTTCTAAAGTTAAGTTTTTAGGCAGAAATTAATTACAATATTTAATGTTGGTTGGTAGCTTCCAAGAAAAGCATATTTTTGCCTTTTGTAAATGAAGAATAAGAGAGAGAGAGAGAGAGAGAGAGAGAGAGAGAGAGAGAGAGAGAACCGTATGTGTAGAACACACAGAAGAACAAAGTAAGAAGAAAAGGAGAAGAAGAAAAAAATTTGAGAAGAGTTAGTGAAGCTCAAGCTTTTGTGTTTTAGAATTCCATAGTTTATGGTTGAATGCATGTTTTATTTATTCCACACATCTTCTCCGAAAATACTTATGTGAATGTTGTTTACTTTTACCATTTGTGAAAGACACAAAAAATCCACAAATATTTCACCGCCTAAAAGTTTGAGTTTTTAGGACATAGTGTTCGACACAAGTCTTACTTAATACTTTTGGTTATATGATATTGTGAGTTTGTCCCAATATAGTTGTGGCGAGGTTTATCCCAAGTTAAGGGTTGGTGAAAAATATTTTTCATATTATAAGTCTTTAGACTAAGAAATCTCTTTTTATAAAGTTATGTTAAAGTTCTTGTCGAATTGGGAGTGGAAGTCAAGTAGATGTCTCTAGAGTTAAAAGTGTGTCGAGTTAAAATTCCATAAAAAAAACATCATTCAACCAAAAAGTGGAAAGTTGAGTGGTGAGTAGTGCGTGGCAGTAAATCTTTGTCATAATAAAACTCTATCTCAATAAATTTTGGTCACCAACCATAAATGTTTGTCCCTCCTTCATTTCTTCATCAAGAAGTAACTTTGCCTTTTTTTAATTTTTTCAATTTTAACAAATGACTATTCCATCCATTGAAGAATAACAAGCATAGCATGCCTTGTGATAAACAATATCACAAGGGCCAAATAAGAAAAATGTGCTCCTACAATAATACCCTCTAGTGCACTACCCACAAATGCCAAATTGTAGGAATACCAGTGGCCACCATTGTGTTAAATAATGATATCCCATATCAATTATATATATATATATATATACATCAAAAATCAAAATTAAATTATATAAAAAATTAAAATACAAATAATACCAAAATTACATTCATGAAGAGAGTTAAACTAGAAGTGATGGAAACATGTCTTATATAAATGAGTAATGATTTATTGAACTTTTTTTTAAAGATAGTATTTAGGGAGTATCTGAAGGGATGGAAATTATATAAATGAGTAATGATTTATTAAACCTTTTTTAAAGATAGTATTAAGAGATAATTTGTAATTTACAATGAATGTTTTAAGAGTATACTTATTCATAGTCTATTCTATGTTATTCCATGTTTGTGAACTACAAATATCTATTCTAAGTTATGAGCTTTTATATAATTAAAATAATAAATAATAAAAGATAAAAACAAAAAAGTTAACCTATTAATTAAAAAATTAAAATTATCTTCATCAAAAAAAATTTAATTTTAAATAAAATAATAATTAAAATTAAATTTGTTTTTTTTTTAATTATAAAATATAATTATTATAATATAACTATAATTAATATATAATTATTATAATATAAAATATAAATAATAAATTAAATAAATAAAATTTTAATAGAAATATCATAATAAAGATATTAATGTAATTTTAAGGTTTAAATTATTAACCATAATTTGGGTTTCATAGAAGTATTAGAGAATGTTGAATTTATTCAT
This sequence comes from Pseudotsuga menziesii, assembly GCA_001517045.1. Lineage (NCBI taxonomy): Eukaryota > Viridiplantae > Streptophyta > Pinopsida > Pinales > Pinaceae > Pseudotsuga > Pseudotsuga menziesii. Next base: position 725,166 of record LPNX010937552.1, read on the forward strand.
AGATTCAAAATGACAATTTAAATATTTTTAAATTTAGATTTTACTAAAATAACATTTATCCAAAGACCCAACATAAAGTTTCAAACTAAAATAAATGAACTTACCATAAAGTCTAAAAATAAAATAAATAAACTCATCTTTAAAATTATGTTAAATTAAATATTGACTAATAAAACACATTATTGGTAAAAAAAAACTTTTAAAAATTAAGTCAACTCAACTTTTTAATAGTTAAATCCACTAGAGATGATGTGCATCCATAATTAAATATTTCAAAAATTAAAGTCAATAAAGTTTTAATTATGTGCTAAAGATTTCAAAAATCAAAATTGTTAAAGTTTTAATTATGTGATTTACTAATCTATGACAAGGTTATTAATATACTAGATTCATTTTAAACCCAAATTTATCAAGCACTAAGAGGGCTTATGTCCGAAGATGTAATCAATTTTCATCAACATTACAAAGATTCAGATCCTGCATATAAGTGAAATAATAATAAGCAAATTAAGCATTGGGCTTTTATGATCTATACCTAGCTTTTTGCAAAATGTTTGTAGCCTGTGAGGAGTGATTGTTATTGTCCTAAGGCAAGATACTACTTGTTTGGAAGTATGATTGTTATTGTCCTAAGGCAAGATACTACTTGTTTGGAGGAACTCAAGTATTTAGAATATATCAAGAACAGGAAGGAAGAAGATGTGAAGTATTGCAGGGATCACAGTAACCCTATTGTTGTCATTATCCATAGTAAATGTCATGCTCAATGACACAGTAAACCTATTATTGTCATTATGCAAAGCAAATCTCATGCTCCTCTTAGGGTTTGATGTGCAAATAATATGAGCCCAAGTCCAAATCTCATGCTCCTCTTAGGGTTTGATGTGCAAATAATACTCAGCCCGTGTCCAAACCAGATCTCATGTTTCTCACCCTTCTATGGAAGTAGGTTTAATCGTTAAGAACATATTTTTCCTCTTAACAAATCATAAATTTAAATCCCAAACCTATCAAATTTAGCATTAATGAAATGAAATTTGATATAGAATGCCTGGATGCAATAATATAACATTGACCAAAACGAAGACAGTAGTGAAACATGTCATGGAGGGTATGTCAGCTGCATAGATCCTGGGAAGATCCATCTAACAAGCAGAGTCCCTTCTCCAGGCCATAGGTTGATCGGCAGGAGCCTGCCTTAGTTGGCCTTCATAGAACAGTATGGATTTGGAGAGAGCATCTTTATAGTTATGGAAAGCTCCATTGAACTTGGGCCTGGGGTGTTCAGAGAACTGATAGCTCTTTGTAGTATAATTTGCAATACCATGTCCTAGCCACACAAAAAAAAAAACAGCAGAAATACCTCGCAGAATCCTTTCATTGTGCAGAGTCAACCCACAAAACAATACCGGTTATGTTGTTAGGCAAAAGCTTTGCTTTTCATATCTCTCACATATGAATTATATATGAAGTCAATGGTGGGAAAGGTTGAAAGCTTAACACGCCATTTGTGGGCTTTTAAAGGGCAACGAGAGTGCTGGGGCAGCGTGATACTTTAAAATTGTGGCGGACGCTGTGTTTGAATTCGTTGGTGCCGAAAAAAGACCAATCACTCAAGGATAAATAACAACCAAAATATTATTGGTTGGTAGTAAATAAAGTTAATTGACATTCTAGTCAAAACCCTAGCTCAATGTCCGATTATAATGGTGATGTTTAATTGTTTTATGGTAAAGATAGTTGAATGTACATTATATAGCTTATATTTAATTGTTTTTTTTAAGGAAAAAATACGAGATCTTGATATTCTATTAAAGAATCAAAGGACATCATATACAATCAGCCAATACATGGTATATATCAAGCTTCCGCAAATGCAGATTCATTTGGGGACCACTCTGATAGCTGTAAATTCGGAGAATTCCAGTCATCCATGCAACATGGGAACGGAAAAGCATAAAGTCTGCAAAGGGCGGACTTTTCTCATCATTCCTGTAGATACAGGTCAGAAATCTAGCTGATATAAATCGAAAGGGACCAATAAAACATATGAATCAGGAGCATAACAAGAAGGCTGATAGGCTCATCCATGTTAGCTAAAATACAAATCAAACATACTAAAAGAACGTGCCTCTAAAAAGAGAGTGTAAGGACAAAGCTTGACACTAGCTAGAATAATTGATATATCCCTTGATCAATGATCTTACCATCCAAAGATTCAGAAAATGCCCCATGTCCAGGGGCCAACAAAAGAGCTTGCTTGGAGGGACTGTCAGCCTGCTAGTTATGCTCGCGGTAGATATGATTGATGGTCATTGAAGGGACATGATGTAGCAGAGATAGTATGTCATCACACCAATGAATCAGAAGTGGGGCATTCAATGAAACAATTATGTTCACCCAGGAGATGTTAACTTGTGAATTCCCAAATACAGATAAGAGAGGGATCCCCAAATGAATGGCAACCATTAGAAGTGCCCATAGTGCTAGAAGCTCTGATCTGATATTGGTGCTTCTTCCACAGCCCAAAGAGTAACTGATAAAATAAGAAGGACTCAACAAAATCACAAATCCTGCCCCCCAGAGTTACCTGCAGCCACCCCATCAAAAAAACCACACAGGTAGTCGATCTTTGGGCCCGGGCCAATGACCTTAGAGTTTTTCTTCTTTTTAGGAACATGATACATAAGCATGAGATCGTAGATTTGCTTACGAAGTACAAATACAGAGGCCTGATTATTGTCAAAAATGCATCAATTTGCTTATATTTAATTGTTAAAGATAGGGATTCCCTTTCTTATGAATCCGGTTAAATTTCATTTCAAGATTTTTTTAAATTTTTTTTTTTCACTCTTTAAAGTGTTAAGGTATGTATTTTCACTTTTTTTGGTGAAGGTATTTTTTGCACTTTTTATTATTAAGGTACTTCTTATTATTGAGGTACTCTTTTTACACTTTTTATTCGTAAGTATGTGTTTGCACTTTTAGGGCAATTCTTATTGTTAAGGTACTCTTAGTGATTACGGGTTCAAATTTCCAAAATGCATGCCTAAAACTATTGTGGTCTTTAAAGACCTAGCTTGACTATTGTTTGCTTACTGCACTCTTAATTATAAAAAAACTGAATAAACACTAGCTTGATAATAAATATGTGAATACTATAATAAAATGAAATATAAATTAAAATTAATATTTTCTATTATTTTTTAAATATAAAATTGTAAAGATATGATTAAATGGATATATTTATATGGTTTTTTCTTTCATTAATAACACCATTTTTTTTATGTCAAGATTTAGCAAGATTTTAAATTAATATATCAAATGCTTTTGTTTTTAAGATAAGTAACTTCTTCCATGCAATAGTTTGGTAATTTCTTACTCTATCAAGATGTTCAGACGTTATGCTACTACAAATTCAATCACGTGATCTTTAAAGAAGAAACACATCTTAACAATTGCAGTGATCCTTAACCTGAGAATTGAATCACAACAAAGATATAGACCCCTTATACTTCAAAATAGACTAAATACATTCACCATAAGAATAATGCTAAGATATAGAGAACGACCCTTAAGGTAGAGCATCACAAGCAATTACTTTTTAAGGAATGAATCATTCCCTAAGACTTGTTTGCTATAAAACAATAAATATAACATATGTCATATTCTTAACAGGTCTATTCCAACTACCCCTTATTATTACATTATTTCCTTGAACTACCTAGTGGGGTTGTTTATTCCCCACCAACTACCAAGAGAGCCTATAGCATAATTATGGCCACATTACATACATTATTCCCTTGGTTACATCCCTAGGAACATAACAACTATTAGGTAGAATTAACAATTAAAACTACTTGTCTAATTATTATAGGCCTTTCCAATATTCTCTTTATTTCTTCATACAAGTTTTTAATCTAATCTCAATCTAATCAGTTGTTTAGAATACATATTTTACAAGTGTATTATTGGGCCAATCTATATGTATTTGGCCAATTCAATGTGCAAACATTTTTTAACATTCCTAATATGCTAAGTAAGTGAAAATATCCAAAATAAGATTAGGTCTTTTGATAGCTAAGAAAAATCAAAAGACCCTTATAGATTTTAGAATCAGTTTTCAAACTCACTCCTCCTCTCCACTATCTCCTCGAAATAGATGTTGGGAATTGATTTAATCTAGAGGGTTGAATGACACACATAGATTCGGTTGTGAACCCCCCCTACTCTTCCTATTACCATGTCTCCCAAAATTCCTCTAACGATGCTCTCTCTTGTATCTCATGGGGCTCTATGTCACTAAAATTTTTTTAAGGGTAGGTTTGGCCGCAGTGTACGATGAGAAGAAGAAAGAAAGTGTGGAGGAGAAGGATTTAGTGGATTATTCCTTATATTTTCTAGATCTCATGGTGAAGGATGTTATCTTTATCTCATAAAGATAAAGCTTTTCAAAAATGAAAGGTAGGGAATTCAAAGGCCTTAAGCAATGAGGAGGATAAGTTAGAAAGAAAAAAACAAGGCTAGAACTGCATCGAGGAAGGAATTTGTGGAAGGTTGTGATTTAGCTTCATTTTCATATATTCAACATTTTGAATGTTGTGGTCTTGGTACCTAGTTAAGCCCGAAAAATCCCATCATGGGGGATGGGGATGAAGTCAATTTCAATCAAGGGAAGGTGTCTATTTCTTCTCAAATAACATGAAATACCTTAAAATTAAGTCCTATGAGCTGTTGTTACTAGGATGAGGTAAGTCTTATGTATTATTAGAAATTCATATTAAAAAGATATAAAATAAGACAAAACTCATATGATATCATCATTAAAGGTGGGGTTTGGCCTTATTTCATCACCATTTAAGACCCTCTCCTTGAGATAGTTCCATTATGATTAAAAAATTAATAGATGTGATGATATGAATTTAAGAGGATCGTATTGACCATAAATTATGTGATTTTGTGTAAATGATTTTAAATAGTAAATTATCTGAAGGGGATTTTAAAATGGAAATTATTGTAAGACATAATGTAGAAACGGCATGAATGCAAGTAAACAAAAAAGAAAACCATATACTGAAGACTTCCAATTGATAACTAAGTTTGGAACTAAAGGCCTATGTATCCTGGTCTACGTCCATTGGAACAGATTCAATTAATTCATCAAATGTTGTTCATTTTCATCAATACAGAGGCTTCTCTGCCTAGTGAATCAAGTTCTGATACCAACTTGATCTAAATTTAACAGGTCCTTATTAACCATGAATTTTGTGATTCTGTGTAAATGATTTTAAATAGTAAATTCTTTGAAGGAAATTTTTAAAATGGCAACTATTGTAAAACAGAAGGTAGAAACAATAGAGCTCAGTTGGCTAGCTCAAGTGGTTGAGTGTTGTAAGTTGTGAGAAAGAGGTCTTGGGTTCAAATCCATGGGTGGCTATAATTGCGATATAAGAGCCTCAGTTGATGTCCCCATCGGGTTATTTCCGTAATCAAAGGTAATGGGAAAGGCCCGTTCAGGTGGGCCCTTTATGCGTTGTTCCCTTAAAAAAAAAGAATGTAGGAACAATAGGAATACAAATAAACACAAATGAAAAATATAAATTGAATAATTCCAATTGATCATAGAGTTTGGTACTAAAGGCCTATGTATCCAAGTCCACGTTCAGTGCAAATGATTCAATTAATTCTTCAAATGTTGTTCGATTCCATCAACAAAGAGGATTCTCTAAATTTCTATCTATTAATTGTAGAATCAAGTTGCATAATCTAACTCTGAACTTTGCCAAAGATCCCCTCTAGCACGCAGTATGAGAAACTATGTATAATGCGCTATGGGGATCCACCTCATAGCTGTGTGAACTTCAATGCTATGTCAATGATGATCAACCATTAATGCCCAACTATGATGATGATTGTTTCCTAGCTGTGATTTAAATAGGAGAACAATATTTGTTTTTGGATTCATTGATAATGCACTGAATCAGGCTACAAATTCAACTTAATGCTCAAATTATCCATCTGGATAAAATACAATATCAAATGCATGATATTAGAAACACGAATTATGGATCAAATGCATAGATCAATGCTCAAAAGATCTCTGTTTGTTTAAAAACAAAATCTGCAGGCATAAATACTAGATTTGTTCTTGCTCGTTAATCTAAACCTGCCATCGTTGATCTTGGACCATTGATATACAAAATGTCACCGCAATCCCGACTATTTCGATACTAATTATTTCAATCCTAAACATTTTGATGCCGAATGTTCCATGTTAATTATGCCAATCTCGATTTTTTCAATCTCGATTATTTGATGTCGACTGTCCTTACATAGGAAGTTGGAAGTTATAATTGTTAAATAGCACAAACAATCTTGTCGACATTTTGATCCCGACCTTGTCGATCCCAATTGCAGAAGTTGGAATGCGGAACTCCAAACAACACACTTGGTTCTTGCCGATGTTCTAATCCTGACCTTATCGATCTCGATTTCATAAATTGGAAGTCGAAACTATCAAACCAATTCTCACAATATCCATCTCGACTCCCAAATTTCATATGTTTCGATCCTAACATCAAAAGTCGTAAGTTGGCATGGGAATATCAAATTATCCAATTTTCATCTTGACTTCCAATTCCCAACTATTCCAATTTGGAATTCGAAAATAGCCTCTTCCACTGGGATTCCAACTTGAATCGCCAACTCAACACGTACTAGATTCTACATCATCTCTTCCTGCCATGTGGCATATCATTGTGCTTCCACCTCGAAGTACGATTCACTTGTACATTCCACATCTCACACCATGGTTTTGCCACGTGGCATGACTTTTTCCTATTTTATTTGTAACTTAAAAATGTGATATCTTTCGCATCAAAAGTTCTGTTTTTACGAAGCAAGTATCACCAGAAATATCTCAGTGATCTCTATACAACTGTGTGCTTCCAATTAACATTTAAATATTTTAAATTTTGGTTTATTGGGAGGTCCACCTAGATCGAACCTCCCCACTAGAAATTTTTGGACCTCCAAAATCCTCAAATTACTTAGTAAACAGGTGAGGGTACATGCCACTCACCTTTCAGGTCTCCATCCATCATTCCTTGCTCGGCTGCATTCCTTTAAAACCCACGCAAAGATACTCCACAAATCCTCTTCATGAATTTCTTGCCCTCCTATCAAGAATGATGTCTTCTGGCAATTCATCAAGATACTCAAGTGAAAACTCATCAACAGAAGGAACATGGACATTCTCCTCTTGATCCATGGTCATTAGAGGCTCATACAATTTCAAATTTTCTACATTCACAACAGAATACATCCACATGTATGGAGGTAAATCTAACCAAAAAGAATTACTACCAACTTTAGCCAATATTGAGAAGGGTCCATACCTGAGTGGTTTACACTGTTTACCTTCACCTGGAAGTCGGTCTTTGTTTATATGAAGACAAACTTGATCACCAACTTAAAAATGATGATCCACTTGGTGTTGGTCATGCCTGGTTTTATATTTGGCTTGGATTTTCTTCAACTATTCCTGTACTACATGGTGTACCAATTGAATCTGTTGAATGAACTTCAAATCCTTTTCGACATGAACTAGTCCATATTCTAGAGAATCTTTTCCATATACAAAGTCTAAAGGAGAGTTTGGAAAATACCCAAAACATGTCTCAAATGGAGACTTTTGTGTAAAAGAGTGAATGGTGTGGTTATAGGCATGTTGATGTTAGATAAAAAAATAACATAATACAATATACATATAATAATAATAACAAAAAAAAATAATAATAAAATAATAAAATAACATAACATTAATTATAGTTAATTAAGGGACACATCTCATTGGTGAATAGTCACCATGTAAGCCTATTTATATGGGCTGCACCCTCATTGTAATCATCATATCATATTTTATCAACTTTGATATCTATTCATGGATTATTTGTATTTTCGGAAGTGGAAGTTTGAGAATGCCTCTCTTGCTGAGAATGCCATATTAGGGATCGTTAAGTGCTAACATTCTTGAACATTGAATGACATGACAAATGAATTGGAAGCAATGACTCAACGAGGTAGAGACGAGACATAATGCAAAGAAAATATGATGCATTCTTTGAATGACTGAAAGGATTAAAATGAATCATGAAAGCAGATTGTCTCGAGGACAAGCTGATTACCCAAATTTTTGAATGAAATGCAGACATGTGCCATGTTCAAGAGTGACTATAAGTTGCCATTAATACAAATGATTTTTTTTCCCATTCCCTTAATTTCCCCACCACATTGGATGAGTACCTCTTTTCTTTTTAAAGAGTTGGAAAATATTAACAAATGATCGATATATCTCATCATAGGATGATTCCAATATCACATGTTTTATGAACCTGAGAAAGGTAGGGTTCAGTCCCAAAAAGGGTCCTTCATTATTTAATTTTGACGAGTCCAAAGAAGGTAAACTCAGTGTCGTTTCATGTTTAGAGACTTTGAAATGACTAAAGAAAACTCCAATATGGACTTCTTTATAAATTTAGCCCCAAGGTCCGAAAAAGCATACAATGATACCTAGGAGATCTCTTCTAGTCAAATATTTAACTAGAGTATTATGTTTTCGTAAATAGTTTAACTGGTCTGAAAAATGGGTAAACTGTTGCCGAAAAGATGAAATTTCAAATATCTTTATGAGTGTGAAAGTGACAAGTGCACTTGGAAATATTTTCATATTTAGAGAGTCTAAAAAGAGCTTAAAGACAATTCCAATGGGTTGCTTTTTCGTAACCATTTTACAAGCCCGAAAAAGCAATAAAAGTATACTTGACACCTTTTTTATTTGTTTTTAACGAGCATGATTATGTTATTAAAAGAAATAAAAACCTTTTTCATGTTTGACTCCAGAGCACGGAAAATAAATAAACTAAGCTCAAACTACTTTTCATATTTTAACCAGAGCACGAAAAATGCAAAAAGAATCTCAACACCATGTTACTTTTTTTAATGATCTCGAAGCTCGGTTGAAAGAATGATAATGGTATCTGTTTCATTTTTTAATGAGCTTGAAACAAAGAATGAACTATTCTTTGTATGTTGTTTCATGGTTTAGAAAGATCAAAATTAAAAGAAGGTATGCTCAAAATGAGTCCTATTGATGAGTGTTTTCTCAACATGATGTCCAGTGGTTGGTACTTTCCCCTAGTATAACTATCAAGTAGCATAGCTCCAACATAATGTAAATAGGTTGGATGCATGCCCCTAAGATTCATTTCGTCTTCCTACTCTTTTCTTCATCCAACTAACTACTTGGTTACTACCAGAAAAAATTTCACTAGAGATGGAGGAAGAAAGAGGATCAAGTGATATAGGAAGATGAAATTAAGGTTCAAGTATTGAGTCTAGTAAAATACTTGATACAATGGAAGAATATGTTTCATTTTTTAACGATCTTGACACGAAAAGGGAACTCTGCTCATAACGGCCTATTTCATTTTTTAACAAGATTGACACAGAAAGGAAACTATAATCGAAGTCGATTTTATTTTTTAACAAGCTTGAAACCAAATATAACTATGCTCAAAGACATCTGTTTCATTTTTTAATGATCTTGACACATAATAGAAACTATGCTTAAGGTAAGTTCTTACCCAACATGATGTCTAGAGGTTGGTAGGTTTCCCCATTTATATAAAAGTTGGTAGCTTAACTCTAGTATGATGTCCAAAGACTGGAGACATGCCCCCTAAGATTCCCCATGATGGGAATAAGCTATTTGTTTACAAATGACTGAAATTCGACATGATATCTAGAGTTGAAAGACATGGTCAATGAAGAGGATTGAACCATAAGAACATACATGAAATTCAGGGAAGTCTGATGACTAGTAGTTATACGATGATAGGTTTAACAAAGGAAATTCGATCAATGGTCACAATATTCCCCAATTTGGTCACCAATTTTGTTAGTGGAAAAATTCAATCAGTGCAGATAAATATTATTTCCCTAGTATATATGGTATAGATCTAGAAAAAAACACAAACAATAATGAAAACCTTTCCCTAGATCTAATCAAATTACTTGAATATAATGAAACCTTACCTTTTTTCAAGGTTGTCCCTGCTAGCTTGAAGCTTTAGCATCATTTGACATAGAGAAACCTGCACAAAGGTCAAAGCCAACAAGAAAAAAGTGGAAACATACAATATAATCAACTAGATCTATATTAATGACCAAGGAGAAAAATAATAAACATGATTGGACAATGTTTATGGGAAAGGAAAACATGATTGCATTAACAGAATAAAGGGAAAAGTTACAACTGAAGAGCCTTGGTGTTGTGCTTCTTCCCACAACCCTTTTTCCTCAAAATTCAATCCTTTTCCTCTCAAATCTAGAAATATTTCAACAACATATGGGTGCTTTCTCGGTCCTCCCTCAAACCATGACGATGAGCTTGTATTTATAGGACAAAAGGAATCATTGGGAGTTGAGGATTATTTGGAGGAAGTTAATGGATCATTAGAGGAAATTTCAACTCAAAATGGGCCTCCTAAAATGAACTAAAAAAATAATAGTTAAAATAATAAAATAATATTTTTTAATTTTGGAGGAAGAAAAGAAAAAAACTACTTTTTTGTTTGTATTTTTGACATATCTCCCTGTG